>JAVQJG010151387.1:0-16887 GCA_036024015.1 Craterocephalus amniculus
ATTGACGTGACATCACAGCGACTTGAGCGACAAAAGCGAACAGTTTTTTGTAGCGGCTATTTTTTATGAGCGACAAAAGCGAATTTATAGCTTTAGTCGCTCTTGGTGTGAACGCACAGTAACAGTGGCATCATGACATCTGATTGGCTGCCATGGTCATGTGACACAGAGAGAATACACTGTGCTTTCACATGCAGTTTTATTGCTTAAAACATGAGTTGAACACAAATGTTTTTCATCAGCAGATTGGTTCATCCATGACTCAAATGGATCAAGATACTTTGACTGGCTGGTATCAAAGTACCGATACAGCCATCCTTATTAGCCGTCCGTAATCAGCTTCTGCAGCAGATGTTTTACGCAGTGGCACCAGTATCACCAGTAATGTGAGTTTTATGCCCCCGGCTGACAGATTCTGTATGTGAAGAAAGTTTCTTACACTACAGAGTTTCTAAGCAGATGAAACTGAGGAGCTGTTAGTGAGAAGTCAACCTGCACTTCAGGCTTATTGTGGTGGCATTCAGTCTGAGATAAATAAAAGGGCATGACTGTCACCATCTCTTTACATCATCTTTCTGTCAAAGAGAGCAGAGTCCTGGTTAAATGCAGCCTAACCGTCGGTTTGTGGAGCGAGATTACTTCCATGCCACCGCAATAAACACCGGCTCAGTCTGGTCCTGTTTACCAGAGGTTCAGCCTGGTCCTTAGTTCTGGATTGTTTTTAGTCTATGATCCACTCTGCACTCCTGACCTGGAATTTTAATCAGTCAAAGATGAATTTATTTAGCACTTTTCATACGAATGAATGCAGCACAAAGTGCTTAAGCAAATAGAATAAAAGAACCAGGAGCATAAAAGATTGTGTGCAGACACAATGATGCACGTTTAAAAGCAATGGGATTATGGTAATAGAGAAGCTACCAGAAGCAGAGAAGTGCTGTCTCATTCTTAGCACCCTGAGGTGGAAACAGTGGAGACAGGATGAAAAATAAAAGGGTCATATGGAACACTGATAAGTAGACAGAGGAATATCAGGCTAAGAACATAGACAATAAATAAAATAGGACAGTAAAGTATAAAACGATATTAAAAATCTGAAAAACCTACAGACAAGGTTTAGTTAAAGTTAAGCTGAAAGGATTTATCTTTGAATTCGTTTCAAAGTGTCCTGACTCTCAGGTTTCCAGGCTAATCCCCAAACCGGCCATGATTTCAAACCTTACATTTCTCTTCTTTCACCGCTTCCCTGTTCCTGTTCAAACAGAGCTGCATGGTGGTGGTGGTGGTGGTGGTGGGGGGGTGGTGGGGGGGGGATGAAAGTTAAGCGTACAGATTAGGACCTCCATTTGAACTCTTTAGGATGACATTCAAAGCATTATACAGCACATAGTGAAGCCTACTGGACACGTGGAACATTAAATAAACACCATCTACTTCCACCCATAGTGGTGCATTGTCAGTTTACTTTCCTTTAAATTTTATGATAAATGTGGATTTGAAAAGCTAATCCAGTGTCCCACCTTTCACACGGTCCCGTAAGTCAGTGTAAATTAAAAACGAGGGGGAATCCACCAGTCAGATGTTCTTTGTCCACATCCTGGTCACAGATGTTCTGGTGCCATGAGGACCATCTTCCCCACAGGAGGGGGATCATAACTTACAAACTCATCAGTGCTGCCAACGCATACAACAACACAGAGGTACACACAAAAGTGAAGTGCTATTAAAAGCGCCATGATTCACTTATTTTTTCTGTTAAAGCCAGTATTAAAGCAGTGCCCTGGTTTTCTACGGATCCAGCAAGTCGCCTCTTCCTCCTGATGGTTGGATGCTAATATTTGCTGCAGTCACCTTCTTGGTGACCCCCTCTTCCTTAATATAACACTCTGCAGACTCCTACACTGGCATGGGTCTCATTTTCTCTGCAAGTCTTAAGTAAAATGCGATAAAGGCAATTAGCTGCAGGCTCATAGTAAGTATGCTTTCAGACTGTGACCTAAAAGCCCAGACTCCATCACAACCACCAGGCTACCAGCCAATACATATATAGATATATATGTGTATATATAAATATTCATATATAAAAGTAAAAGGTGGGGTTTCAGTGGGTCAGGCCAGACTAATGTAAAAAGAAAGCTCTGTTTAATGCATTTTTGCACTATAAAGAGGCATTTCTAATCCAAATTCTGTAAAAACGGAGGGAAAATATAACAAAAAAGGCTCTTGATGAAGCAGGAAATCTTACCAGCGAGCACTCGCAGTAAATCCTTTAGAAGATTAACTGCTGCTTCCATGAGTTATCTGAGTAAGCAGTTTTCTAGAGATATTAGGATGACGTTTAAGTAACTAGTATTATCTGCATCTGCAAACATAAAACATTAAACAAAATGATGTGCAGTGAATGCACCCAGGAGTGGATCTTGCTGTCTGGCTGTCCGCTGACATTCAAAAAGACTCAAGCAGGGGTTGATATAAGAGTCAACAGCTGCTGGAAAAACAGAATCTGGACCGTGTTTAACAGCGGTTATGTGACACTTAATTGTAAAATAAAACCATATTACAAACTATGATTGCGATTTTCAGGTGTTTCCATTTGATGGTGTTTGGTGCATGAGCTGTTATTCTTGTAAAACCAGGTCCAGTGAGACTCCGGCATGAGAAGGACGAGGACATGAAATATTTTGCGTTTTGGAGCAGCTCTTTCGTTACTGATGCTACTCATTGTTGGCAGACGAACAATAATTATCGTACTGGTTCAATAATTTAGTCCAAGCCCAATCTCAGCCCTTCCCCTCCGTTTTACATATTTATGAGAGACGAAGGGGCGTCCAGATTCTCTTTGGGACCGAGGGGAGCGGTTTCCGATGCAGACTTCATGGCAAAGGTGTCGGAGGAGTTTTAGCTTTCACACAGGAAACAAACGTGCCGCCCAAAGACTCGCACAAAAATTTCCTTTTCGTAAATAACGTTTAATGTTATTTACATTATGATTAATGTAGTTAAAAACTTCACGATAAGGTTGATGTTTACCATGAGAGCAGAATGCTCCGTCTGATCGCCCTACCGTGTTTCAGAGATAAAAGCAGTGATGTGTCATGTGCATAAAGGTTATAATTAGGGAACATTATGTATAAAATAAGGATATAAGTCATGTTATTTCTGTGGTTATAAGGCTGGGAGTTACGTCTCTTCTACCTGTTGTATTGTAGCTCTGTGACGCGTGTTTCTGCCTGCAGCCACGAGCCGACTGGCCTCCTGATACGCTGCAGCTTAGAAGGAGAGAGGAGTCAGTCCATAGAGCTGAAACATGGAGATCTGCCTTCACTCTGTTTGAAGGAGACGGGGGAGAATGAGATTGGCCCTCAGTATGATAAACGATCGGCAGTGGCAGAGGTTTGTCCAATGACCGGAGGGTTGGCGGTTCAAATCCTTCTCCCCAGTGTGTCCTTGGGGGAGACACCTCTCCCTCGTTGCATCCAGTGTTGCTGGTGATGAATGAGTACGAATGTTCAGCTAAACTACTGTAAGCGTTGCAGTGGGTGGTTTCAGTACAGTCGCACGTCCCATCAGCCCAACAAGCTACTGGATGCTCCAGCCTGGGATGTGTAAGAGATCCTCGTTGAGACTTCCTTGTATCGTAGATAAAATAGAGTTGGATATTTTCATGTTCAGGCTACTCAGCCATTCTAGTCTCTCTACTTCATCAGTCTGTCCCCTGGGACTCCCCTCACCACGGGTTGATGCTCCTCCACAGGAGTGAAGGTTGTCGCCGTCGCCCGGAGCCATCTACCATCCCTCTGACCGCCATTTATTGGCTGTGAAGTATATCCTTATAGTATATATTCTCTCCTTTGTGGTGAGTGTACGTGATATTTAGTCTATGGAAATTAATATCAGCTACAGGAAGAATTTTCTTCATGTGCAGAAGAGAGAAGAGTGTGTTTCTGCTTTAACTTGGACCCAGCCCTGAGGACCAACAGGTTACATTCGGTCATAATTAGGGGTGAAACAGTACATGTTATTGTACTGGTGCATACCGGACTATGAGCATCATATTGAACAATTCATACATACTAATTTTGTTCTCTGATGATGCATCACTGCTGAAAGCTCAGAGGATCTGTGCTCCACAACTGCACCAGTTGCATGGTGGAGCACAGATCCAAGAGATTTATTCATTTATTTCTTTAATTCGGGATTCCAGCAACATTTAATTAAAAAAACTACACTTCTGAGTTTAAACAAATATTTGTATTAGTTTCAGTAAAATCATATGTTAAAAAAAGCATTTAAATGTACTTTTTGTGTTGAAAAAATATCAAACCTTGACACTCAAAGCTAGGGTTGCTAATGTTGGAGAGCTAGCAAGGTTTGAAAGTTGCGCTTCCTGTTAGCCCAACCACACCGCTGCTCTCCAGTGCTTAGTTTGAAGCAAGCGGCAACCTCCCGCTACAAATAGTGATACCCATGCGGAAGTGCAAAAAACTGCAGTTCCCTCTTCATCCACTAGGTGCTGCTGCAAAACAGAGCAATGTCCCATTGGGTCCCATGTTAAAAAGGCCAACTTTACAGCAGAATCAAACACATTTACAGGATTACCATTTTAGGATTAAAATGTCAGGTTTACCTTCATGACACCTGTGGGGGGAGTGAAAAAATTTCTAGCGCCTCCGTTTAGATTTTATTTTAATCCTAAAGTTACTCATTAATTGTGGGCGTGTCCTTTTGATTGACAGGTGCCAGATATCCGGGAAAACGAGACCTAGCGTAGCACGACCGCGTATCTTTAACCTGTCTTCCTCTGTTGGCTGGTTAGCTCCCGTTAGCTCCGGGTTAGCTTTGTTAGCATGTGTCATGGAGTTTAATGGCTGTCAGAAAGCAGCTTAAATTACTGCTTCGCCGCGGAGTCTGTAATTTTCTCTCTCTGTCTTTTGTTATATAAAACAAAGCAGCATTGTGTCGCCTAGCTTCTATGACTGCAGCTGCAATCATGAGTCATTTTCCTCCCACCTTCCTATTCAGTCCCTACAATCACAGATGAAGTGATTAATTGTGAAATGACGCATTTACCGGAGATCCCGACAGGACACGAAGAGCGACAAAGGAAATGAAGAACACCCAGACTCTGTTTTACCCACCCGGCTCTCTCTCCCCTCCATCTGTGTTGACCAGGGAGGATGGAAATAGAAGGAACCCGGAGACGCAGAAGCCCATAGAGTCTTTATTTCTCTGTTATGGCAGCAGCTGATTAAAGCTGGGAGTGAGGTGAAATCCTCTTTTGGAAACTAAATCCCAAACGTGTCACACTGCGAACATCTACCAGGAAATGTTTGTTTATTCCACACCAACGCAGCGTTCAGCGTAAACATCATACACTAAAACAGCTCATTAACACCTTGTTGTGGAGAGTTTGCTGCAGGTTTTAAACACAGGAACTTAAGCTCTCACAGCTGAAGTCATTACGTCTCATTAAGCTTTTAAAAGCAGTAAGTGGAGCATCACAACCAATCACACAGCACACGTCATCAGCGGGCGCACGACCCCGAGCCGATCTGATACCTGCAAAATATAAAGATGGACGGTGAGGAGGCGCTGAGAGGGGGGCTGTGAGTGTGGGGAGGGATGATTGACACACATCAGCCACAAAACTCGGGATGCTGCCAAGAAGGCGATGGTGGGAACATCCAGGTCACATGACTGAGGCTCTGTCCGTTTATTTTACTGTCGCTGGGCTAAAGCTCAAATATCTTAGTTTAGCGATTTTACCATCCCATCTTCCAACCTCAGCCACTTTGGGTTTAATAACTACACCCTCTCTTGTCACTGTTCATCATATTCCAGGAAAAACCCAACAATTAAACTCAGATATCACTGTAGCTTCACTTCATGGGCCATGAACAGCAAGCTGGGAACGACTGAGGAGGCAAAATGTTTTACAGTCTCTCATCTCACAGTAATTTGCTCTGAAACACCAGCTGAAGCTTCTGCAACCTGCAGAAAGGCGTAAAATGAGCAGTTTCATTGAACAGCTGAAGTGAACTCTGCTTTGGATGTGCTGTGGGACCAACCTTGAACCTGTGATGCTGCAGTAAGGAGAGACTTTTACACTTCACACTTCATTTGCCTGATTATGGTGTTTAATTGTGTCTCTGGAATCAACACAAATATAACATCATATAAATGCACCAAAAGACTGGCAGGAAACTTTTAAACGAACCCAGTAAACATTACTTTATTAACTCTGCGGAGGATTTAGCTCTTTGCTCGAGCCCAGTACCCCAAACAGGCAACTCTCCTTTATCCATGTTGACATACCACATGCTAACAGCTGTTGTTCATGGATATATAATTAATAGTTCAATTAAAATCCTTATATACAAGCAGCCCTCTCCATTAGTCCAACAGCAACCGAACAAACAAGCTTCATGCCCCGGTGCTTTTCCACAGCAAACAGTGGCAGAAATGTGAGCAGACCAGAGCAGATTACATCCAAGATGTGTCCCCTCACAACACAAAGGTTTGAATTCAGCCGGATGATTGATTGATTGATTGATTGATTAGATAGATAGATAGATAGATAGATAGATAGGTAGATAGGTAGATTATTTGCATTTATTTAATTTCCGTTAGTGTGCATTTCCTGACACCTCTACACAGTAACTCAGGTATGGTAAAATTAATGTACACTATGAGCAATAGAGTTCTTTCTGATTCAGTATGTTTCTCATTTTCTCCAGGATGGCCTCGTTACATATCAAAGTTCCAACATGACTAATGTTATTTCCAACAGATTTTGTGATATAAGATCACATCAGTGAATTTCATTTAATTTACTTTTACTGTGTTTACATTATTAACGATTCATATAGCTTGTTTCTCAAACAACATAAAATTAGATCTATTCAAATTTAAAGCCATTTTTTTTGTTTAATTAGTCCCTCTGTTATCACCTCCACAAGCTGCAAATCAACACCTGAACAAAAACATTTGTATCATCTGCAAAATAAAATTGCAAATATCAATGGCTAAACATAATAAACAGTTATGGACCCAAAACTGATCCTTTTGGTACACCACATGCAATATTCTTCAGACTTAGACACATTAAATTGTACAAATTGTTTCCTGTTAAGGTAATGTCTCTTTAAACAGTCCAGAACAGTATCAACGTTTTTCTTCAGATTTTGAAAAATTGTGACTGCATACCTCTTTCTGTCAAAACCTTTTAATTATCTCTTCTACTATTTATAATAGAGATTGTCTGTCAGTAGCGTATGTTCTGGACAAAACTGTCAAATTGTTTTAGAAATATATATTTAAAAACATGTTTTTTCTGCTGTCACATCTCTTCACACATTACAAACACATGGCAGCACCTTGAGGAATATCTTGGTCTTGCCGGTCTTCCAGTCTCCCTCTCCAGTGAGCACGTTCTCACAGATGCTCAGGCAGCACTTCTCTTTGCTTTCCTGTTAAAAACCAAACAATCAGCAAACATCCACGATGAAACATACTGAGAAAAAAGAGGGGAAACCACTCATTTATCAAGTCTAACTCACTTTTTGGGGATCACAAATGGAAGTCTTCAAGAGGACACGGTACCGCTCTAGAAACTCGCTGAAGGTGTAGCGTATGGGATACCCGGCTTTCCGGATCCTGATGGTCTCCATCATGCCAGAGTAACGGAGCTGGCGCAGACACAAGTCTCTGTCGAAGAGCTGACACAGAAACACACAAGCATGATGCATCTGCTGCAAGCGGCCTGAGACGTGATGCAGACGGAGCTTCACTGTCTCCTCACCATGGGCTTCTTGAAGTCGTTGGGTTTGATGCAGCGGATGAAATAAGGCTGACACACCATCAGAGTTTTCATCAGAGAGTCCAAAGACTTTCTGAACTGGCCGGTCAGAGTTGGGATTTGCTTTTTGTTGTCACCTGCCTGCAGTCACACAAATACAAAATAGAAATCTCATGATAATTATTTATGCAACATGAGGACGGTGGGCTTAATTCACCAGAACAAATGGCATAACATATTTTTCTGAAGGTGTGGCATTCACAAATGTTTTCTCCTCCATTATTTATTATGATCATAACCAGCTTTTGTTAAAATTTCATTAAAATACAGAAATAAAAAAACTACAAAAGTTTTGTCTCTTTTTCTTTTTTTTAAAAACTCCTTGTAATTTACAGAGCATTCTGATGTTATTTTAATTACGTCTGATGGTGATATAAGTATTATAATTAGGAGGAGGTCAGTTTGCTAGCAACATAACCTAAATAGTTAGGGACACATTTTGAATAAATTTTCAGGAAATCACAGAAGTGGAATAAGGAACAAGTGATTAGATTTAGGGGGTGATCCAGATCACAGCCTGGATTCAAGAAAACAGTTGAGATAAAGGTTAATAATTAAATAATGTCATTAAAAAACAGCAACAGGATAACAAACATTTCTTTTGTATTATATGCCCAAACCCTTTGGTAGAGATGTTTAGGCATGGGGCTTCGACGCAAGCAGCCGATGTGCCAAACTGACATTAGTGACGCGTGGCGGCCATAATGCAGACGCGTCGTCAGCAGTAAGTATATCCCAGCCCTTAGGGTTAAGGGATTCTTTATGATGACTATAAAGACAACAATTCAATTCATATTCAACCAATTAGAAACAGCACCATCATGAGTAGTTCCACAAACCTGTTCTGTTTAAAGAAAACTGTTTTTCTTCATCCCTACCTGATCAAAGCCATATTTACTATTGGGATAAGATCTTTCATGTCATGTCTTAACAAGAATGAGAAGAATGTGACGATGAAGAGGCTTGTAACATCCTCTGATTTTTATGTTCAATGAGTTAATTTAGTTTTTGTCTGTTGCAGGGTGGGGTTGTGCACGCAGCGGTATACATGTCTTTATACTACATGTGTAAGATACATGTTTGCACTTTTCCACCAGCTCAATCAGCTGTTAATAAAGCTACCCGTTCAACCAAGCCTCAGTGGACATGCAGAAGTGACTATATTTCCACGTTAATCGCGTCCAGCCAATCAAACAATACATCTCGGGGACCTCACAAGAAGAAAGTTCTGCCAGGTTGACGTATTGAGAACTGTCCTCAAACACATCCGTGTCTCCAGAACAAGAACAAAGTGCTCATGGAAAATGAAAGAGCCATGTTACTTTTTGTTACCGGAGTATTCCATTAGGGGGCGCATTACAAAACTCAAACCAGATAAAGCTGCTGAATTTATTATGTGTAAGCAAAACATTAAACTTGGGCCTTGTCTAAATGTCCAACATGTCCCCTCACCCGCTTCACAGGGCTATCATTCTTTCTTTGTTGCAGATCTACTGAATATAAAATAATGGTCTATAGTTTATTTTAACTTGCTCTGATGTTCATACCACTCATCACTTGATGTTTCTTCCATCACAGGAATAGTACCAGTAAATTTCTGCATCTTCTCACTGACACGAATCGAAATGGTATAAAAATAAGAAAACAATGGCAGAGAGGATGGATGGGGAGAAAGCTGCTTGTTGTGTTAGCAAAATGTCACATTAGCTCCTGCCTCAAAAGCATTGTGGTCTATATCGACCTAAGGACATCAATCCTCACTCCTTTTCAAGATGAATTGTGGGTAATTTGGAGTACTTTTTTCACTCTGGACATTCGGACATCCCTAGAAAATGGAGGGAATCCGATTTAAGGCACTATGTAGGGAGCACATTCAGACACAACCAGCATAACAGAGGTTAGTGTTTGGTTAATTTTCAGATCACAGCAGAAAAATAACTCCTCCAGTTACTCTCATGTGTTAATTTCTGAGGATGTGCACAAACAACGCTTAAAACAAACGCAGAATACCCGAAGCAGCCTTGGTAATCATGCGCATGTGTAATTAAAAGCAAGTGTATCCTCTGCTTTGGGCTTCCAAGAGCTGAACTTGTACTGTAGTTTGAGGCCAAACGTGACACTCCAGCTTTAGGTTCTCGCCACTTTTAGCCCAGTGAAATGTTTCATCAGCGGCTAGAAGACAGGGTGGCCACATAAATTCATCACTTCTCCATGTACAGCGGAAGAACAAATCGCAGTCAAGGGGGGATTTAATTCTGTTTCTGGTCTTCCTAACACTATCAGAATGTAACAGGCAGTGTTGGGAAAGTTCATTTTTTATACGAACTAGTTCAAAGTTCAGTTCACTCATTTTAACATGAACTACTTCAGTTCATATATCAAATGTTCTTTAACTAAGTTCATAGTTTCAAAAATATAAAAATATGTTTCTTCGACGTATTATCCTGAGACTACTGTATTTTTTCCAATTGTTGCTTCTCATACAGTCCACACTGTAGCAGCTGCAGCTTTCACCCCGATAGTCTATTCTCAAACAACATGAAGAGAAACTTCAATGGTCTTTTTAATGAGGAATTATTAGACTATCTGAGGTAGGAACCATGAGGGAAACAAAGGATGTATCTCACACTGTACTTTATATAAAAAAAAACATTTATCTTTCATTGGAAGTCACATCAAATTTGTTGAATCAAGTATTTTTCTAAATTGTTTGGCTAGAACTTTACTAAAGTTGATATAAGTGGCTACAACATTCAGCCTAAATAATTGAGAAGCTAAATAACCTTTTCCAACCCAGATCATCACAGATCTTATAAAGTAATTCTTTAAAGATACTGTATGAACTAAAAATTGAGACAGAGGTGCAGTAGTGCTGCTGCCTTCACTGGATTTTCCTCCTGCTTCACAGTTTGATTAAACATGCAGGTGCGGATCCGGTGTGTTTTTTCTATATCAGCCCTTATTAACACTGTGTTATAGTCTGGATTTTGCCTGGAAGGCTCTAAATCTGGCACTATCTTCAAGAAAACTGAACGTTCACCCAAAATAGAAACAAGTTCATGTACGATCGTTCAGGAAAACAGTGGTAACAGGATGAAGGAGGGCCCGGGTAGGGATCGATCCCACAACCTCCCAGGTGAAAGCCATGTGCGCTGCCAGTCAGCCAAAGGAATATCTTACCCTTAATAAGTTCCTTAGTATCCGTGGCAGATGATCAATCGGAGGCATAGTGACAATAATGTGCACACACACCAATCCGTTCCCTCAACCACAAGAAAATCACTCCATAAATGCTCAGCAATCTTTGACTCCCAGATCCACAAACGGAGACTTGTTTGCACAACAATGCTGTTACCATATTTTCTTATTTCCCCCCGTTGCAGGGTTAAAAAAAAGCATATATACAATGCAAAATAAATCTGTGAATATGCCGTAGTACGCATGGCAGGCCTTTGATGACATGACTAAGGTTGTACTCTCATTGGGTGAGTGTGCAGCTATTACTCAACGTGTGTACGTCTTTGCTGGTGAAATAGATGCTGAATGATGAGTAAGTTTTGTTTTATGACACCACATAACCTGCAAAGATTCCACCCTGGATCCCGTCTTTGAAATAAAAACATTGCATCTTTCTCTTGCAGCATTGTAATGTAAATGTGCTCTGAGTGTGATCTCAGCCTCCCAGTAGGATCACATGACCCCAGGAACTGCTCCCTGGATGTAACCCTCCAATGAGAAGCAGCTTTTTGGCCACACGATTGCTTCTGCTAGATTTCTGCGCTACGTACCCTTAAGGAGCTATTGGCCGAGCTGATGGTCATCTTGGAGTTGACGTTCTTCTTATTCTTGTTTGAGCTGGAGTTCAGCTCGTTGTCAAACATCCGTCTGAGGAGTTTGTTGTTGGAGGTCTCCACCAGCTGAATCAGGTCTGTGCTCAGGGCGTCACGATTCTTTTCAAGGAAGCCTAAAACAGAACGAACTGTGAGAAATCTGCAGACAGTTTGCTGACTAGTTTTTAATCTTCTTATGGGAACCTTGTGAGTCATAGTAGACCACTCCAGCAAAATGCTGCACCCCAAACTCTGTCCCGTAGTTGTTTTTCGGGGGAATGTAGATCTTCCCTTTTGCATGGACTTTATTCATCTTTTGAAGCAAGGTGGCGTCTGTGCCCTGAAAACAAGACAAGCTGGATGACTAAAACTTATTTTTCGCAGCTTTAACAACAAGCTAGCAGGCACGAGGATGACAGAGACCTGGGGGAAGCTGCTCTCTTCATCAATTAGCGCCAGCATGTTCATAGGCTTGCTGGCCAAAACGTCCAGGGTACGCTGGTTGTCTTGGTAATCAATGTGCTCCCAGACAATGCCCTCACGGGCGTATTCCTCCTGCTCCAGCTTGAAAACGTGTTTGACAAAGAACTGCTGCAGCTGCTCGTTGGCATAGTTGATGCACAGCTGCTCAAAGCTGCAGAGGATGAGTGACAGATGGAGGAAGTTTAGCCTAAAACAGCAGAAACACAGCTCTGAAAGCATAAAGGTTAACTTTCACCTGTTTTTGCTGAAGTTCTCAAAGCCAAAGATGTCGAGAAGGCCGATGGACTGTCGTGACTCCTCGTCCTGACGTGGCTTGTAAATGGCAGCGTTGATTTTTTCCACCACCCAAATAAACAGTCTTCCATACATCGCCTGGAGCAATAACAGAGAAGAGCTGAGTCAGTTTACTGAGCAGCTGGTTCTAGTACGATATAAACATGAAGACACAACATCTCAGAGATAAGTCGACTCGATGGAGCAGACAGATCAGAGCAGTCTAAACTGAGGCAGTCTGTTTAATGTTTGAGGAACTGGACATCATAAACTAGCTCATCTGCTCCTCTTCAGAGCTTCTTTGATGCTTAATATTTACACCGTGTCTTGTTGGTCAGTCAAGGAGAGGTAAAAAACAATCATTCTGCTGGAAGATTATTTACAAGCAGAACACATTAAAGACGAGCATCACTCTTTCTGTTAAGATCATAATTTTGGCCATTTCAAACTAAATAAAGCCAATAATGGTACAATTTGCCAATGAAGTAAAATGTTATGGCACTATTGGCTGGTTATATTCACACCATACGCATAATTTCTGTCTATTGTGAATCACTTAGAAGGTTGAAATCTCTACCGTTCTTTCTGAGGAAGATTAGTTGCTCGTTGACTGTCAATTAGTTTTTATTTGGATTTTTTGTTGCTGCTTTCATTCGTGCAGCACAGCTGGTTGAGTGACCGCCCACATACAGAGGCTACAGCTCCTCAGTGCAGACGGCCCAGGTTCAAATCCCAGCGCTTGGCCCTTTGCTGTGTCATTCATTGCTCTATCTGACCCCTTTCCACTGTACGATCAAATAAAGATCACTAGAGCCAAATAATTTTTTTTTTAAAAACACAATTTCATTTCATTTCATTTCATTTCATTTCATTTAATATGAAAGTATTTTAAATTCCATTTCAATTTCATAATTTTTGGAACAATGTCCATTTGGACAGATCAGACCAAAGTGTTTAGGTGGTTATAATGTACAGCAGCACGTTTAGTGAAAGCACAAGATTACACAGTAGCACAAACACTTGTTATTAAACTGTAAAGCACGGTGAAGGGGGGCTGATCATTTGAGCTTGTTTTGCAGCCAATGAAGTAGTCGTGAACTCCTCATGCAGCAGGACAATGACCCCAAACCCAGCAGCAAATCTATAACAGAACATCTTAAAAGAATCGAGGTGTTAAATGATCCAAAGTCCCGAACTCAACCTGCCTGAAATGCTGTGATAGGACCTTCAGAGAGCTGACTGAGACATGACGTCATCGAGAAAATGTTATTACAGCTGCTTCTACAAGCTGCGTTGATCCAATTTTAGACCAAATACAAACCATTTGTGAGTGTGTGTGTGTGCAATAAGCAGAACAAGAGTGACATGCATTACTTTGACAAAGGCGTCCCTGCCGTCCATGGCCTGGGCAGAGGTCAGATTCTTGGTCACCGTCTCTCTGTTGGTCATTACGGAGCGCTGAGTGAGACTCTTCCCCAGCGCTTTGGGGTCCATCTGAAGTTTAAAAACAAACCAATCAGATTCGGTCATGTTCGCTCACTGCTTCGTCTTACGGAGGAAACCTGCACTCGCCTCCAAAAGCTTGCTGGCCATGTTGAAGTGGGCCGACTGGCGGATGTCACATCCCTCCAGGTTACTCACTATAGTGCCTAAATAAAAACAAATAAAAGTGTCGGACAGTTGCTCCTTATTGTAGCACGCGAGGATTCCTGAAGAGTGCCGCGCTTACTCTCAAAGTCCACGTTTCCCAGGTGAAGCATGGCAGCCAGGAGCTTGGAGATCTCCCAGGAGTCAGACTCTGAGAACGTGAGGATCTTCAGAGCGGATCGGAAGTGAGCGTACTCCTTCACGTCATCACGTCCTTCACAGCTGGTGCAGTTACCCTGGAGGGACGATTTCACTTAGAAGCTCTTTTATCTGTGAATCATACTGCTACAACAATACAGATGGTCAGAAAATTACAATACCATGGTCAGATATTTATACTCAGCAGCCGTCCCAAGGGAAAGACTCTTTTTCTGCTCCGCCGACATCCCCATCAGCATGTAGTAGAAGATGTGGTAGTTTCTTTCCTCAGGCGCCTGTTTACAGAAGTCTCTGTTATTACAGGGTTTCATTCACAGGTGGAAATAAAGAGCTGAACGTTTCCACACCTGACGACAAACTCGAGACTTTTCCAGCAGGTACTGATCGACGCGGGCCCCTTCGATGGCCCCGCCCTTCGTGAAGTTGATGTCAATGTACTTTCCGAATCGGCTGGAGTTGTCATTGCGAATGGTTTTAGCATTGCCGAAGGCTGAGAGGGAAAGTTATAAGAAAAACGGTCAAAGACCCACCAGTTCCCAAGAGTTGGGATACTGTTTAAAGAGTAAATAAAAACAGAGTGCAGTGTGTTATATAATATCGGCTGCAGGTCTATCACTGCAGACAGAGATTTCTGGAAGTCTTCCTGAGTCCATGCACTGGTTCCAGTAGAGAATCATGTCTCATTTTAATGTAGAACATCACCAACATCCAGGCTTATCCCATGCACACAGAGATTCCTTCTGATTATCTGAATGTTTTAATGTAGAAGGTGGGATCTTCAAAGTCTCAAAAACATTTTTTTGAACTTGCTCTACAATTTTAAGACCCCTTTTGTTATTTAAGTTTTACTGAGAAAAAAATTTGGGTTTAAGAGATTAGAAAACTATAAAACATTTTGTTTTTATTTACATAATCCCGAATTTCGCTTTTTTTTAACCTGGTGTCTGCTTTCATCTTTCCTTTCATACATGTGAGTGGTGGACAAAGGAGCATTCAAGATAGCTCCAGTATTTAGCCTAACGTGTTAGAGAGGAGAAATGACCGAAAGTATCTGTATTACCTGTTGATCGCTATGTTTTGGTGTCTATGTCCTGTTGTCTGTTTCCATATCTTGCAGGATTACCTGGAAATGGTGCGATAACTCGCTTCAAAACACCGCTGGGAGATTCCAGTACCTGACACCAAACGATAGCGATCGCCACATAATGCAGATACTTTCGTCCATTTCTCCTGTCTAGTAGGTTGTCTGCCCGGCTAAATACTGGAGCTCTCTTGAAAATTCCTTTGTCCAACACTCTCATGTGTGAAAGGAAAAATGAAAGCAGACCCCAGGTTAAAAAAAGGGAAATTCTCCTTTAATGTGACTGGTTCAGTCGTACCTTCTAAGATGGGGTTTGCTTCTAAAATCTGCTGCTCTATCCAGGAGTGCTGTCCACTCACTGCAGCCAGGAACTGCAGCATCAGCTTGGTGCTTTCGGTTTTCCCGGCGCCCGACTCTCCGCTGATGGACAAAACAGAGATGTGAGAAAAAGTCAAACAGAGTTATCTACTGATGTTCATTGTGATATTTTGATGATTGTGTTATACCTTCGACTCGGAAACGTGAGCGCTAACCTAAGTTTGTTCCCACCTCTCTGCACATTTAGTGCACGAAACACTGATGTCAGTTCTATACCAGTTGCTATGAATGCTAATGGGGTGTTGGTTTTGGATTTTCTCTCTTGTTCCTGTTCCCTGTTGGAATTTGTTCTCAGATAAACACTGCCTTTTGGACTTCAATCTTCAATCAAACCCATATGTCTGCCTCTGACTTATTTCCTGGTCTCAGCCTGTCAAGGTTTCATGAGAAAAAAATACTTTATATATCGCCTCAAAATCCTTTCATCAGCTCTGACCTTTCAGGGGTCAGACATAATTACAAAGCAGAATAATCTATTGTTGGATGTGAACCTAAACTTCAAAATTTTAACAAAGGAGTTACACAAGGAACCATTTAGGAGCCTTTAATATTAAGACTATCTTAATAATATAAATGTATTTCTATTTGGATGAAATTTATTATTGAAAAGCGCTTAAAATCTGCTGTTAGAATTTTGTAAGTTACTCTAACCATAATGTGAAATACTGGACATTTTAATTCCAGACACGTGTGATTAAAAAGTTTGTAATTTTAGACCTGTTGTAATTAATATAAATGAATATTGTACACAAAATTAAGATATGAAATAGGTTTTGTGTACCACGTAAATGGTATGTATAAAAAATCTAATCCTAAAAATGTATTAAAATTTATTTATATATTGATATGTTTAAAAATTAACACATTTTATATTCCTTACTTACATAAAACAAACAAATTAAATACATTTTTATATATGTAACTGAGAGAAAATATTCTTTTGTCCTCAAGAAAATTCAAGTTGTTCTTAAAGGGACTATACCCGATTTCACGTCGGCTAGTTTTGGCGTGACGCTCTTTCTCTGCCAGGTTAATTTTCGGAACGTCCGGACTCCGATCAGCGTAATAACGTTCCCATAGTGATCTGGTATTAAGTTACGAAAGTTAAACCCCTTAGCCGAGAAAAAGCGTCACACAAAAGAAAAAAAACTAGCCGCTATCGCTAACTAAGCTAGCCG
>JAVQJG010151438.1:0-10243 GCA_036024015.1 Craterocephalus amniculus
AATTTAATACCTCATGATATCACAATGAAGACTTTTTAATACTTTTTAAGGGCCTTAATTTTCCCACAATCAATTTATCAACTTTTAATACTTTTTAAGACTCCGCGGACACCCTGCAAGATGATAGCCTCTGATGTAAAATTGACTGAAAATCCATCTTCCTTTGCATGAATTATTTATATTCACATGAATTTAACAACTTTATTAGTTTTATGTCACAAAGTGATTGTCAGCAGAGTTTATTGTAAGTTACAGCCTGCCAAGCTTTTCTGTGCCTTTATCTGCTCGTACATGTAGAAGCTCACCTGTGGCATCCGATTGTTCAGCATATCATTTGGTGTCAGTGGTTTTGAAAAGGCTTTCAAAAGACACCATAATCCAAACATTTTTACATACACTCTAACACCCTAACACCACTAAGAATACAGAGTGATAGACCTGAGAAAGCAAATAGTGGTGCAAAGTAACAGCATAAAAAGGAAAATCCCTGATTGAAAGAGGAGATTGAAACTGGCACTTCTGGCATGTTTAGTGTCTTCAAAACTATTTGTTCTGTAGCAGAAGGCAAAATCCGTCTGGATTACTGTTCAGCTAAATAACCCCAACACCATGCAAGGCATCGTGTCCCATCCAGGGTTTACATTCAAACAATGTACAAACCACACTCCTGTCAGACATTTTTTACCGCAACTTTTCAAAAAGACTTAAAAGAAGACATGAAACTGCAACTGTAAAGCCCATTCCCCTGCAGACCAAGACACCATACTATCAAAGCCTGCAAAGTGAAAACACAAGGACTACCAAAGGATTACAAACACATAAGAACAAACAGTCAAACATCATAGGTCCAAAGAAAAAGCCCACTGTGGCAACAAGCTGGGAAAACAAGACCAAACAAAGTCTGCTAACTGGTATCACTGCCATCAGTTGGGAGAGAGGGGGGGGCAAATTTGGTAAAGTCATAAAAGCACTTTTTTATGAAGGGAACTGTGAAGTTTCGAGGTTTCAGAAAAGTGAACACACATATAATTCAAAATTTATTCATCTTCCAACTCCTGTAAATACAAAAGACCGTGCTGTGACAGGATGACAGACACTCATCTGAAATAGACAAAGTGACAAAATGATGCTCACGGAATGACAATGAACATCAGTGTGGTCACAAACATTCAGCACACCTCTATGTTAAGTAAAGTATTTTTGGGTTCCTTTGAATGCAAGCAAAAAACGGGACGGAAGACATCATAAAAAAATCTCCAAACAGCATATTTTCAACTGTTTCTGACAAGTAGTATTCAAATATGGCGCCTACAAAATAGGGGCCTTTGTCTTTGTGCAACTGCTGTTACCGTCCATCATCATGTGTTGAAGTAATTATTTCTATTCAGTTCCCTTACACTTTTAATCGTTCTTTGATAATTCTTAATTCCCTTTTAATCATTATATCCACCATAAGTCAGCTCATAATGTTTTTACTGTGTACTCAACTTCATAAATACCATTACCTCCAACAACTTGGCCATTAAAACAATATGTGCTAACAGACGCAAAGTCTGAGCTTGAGTGAGACACGTAAAACATTTCTGCTTGATCAAGTTTTCTTGTTTTTTCTCCTTACTGTAATAACTTTTAATAAATTTTCCTAATGCAGAGTCTTGATAAAGATTTTTCACAACACAAGCTCATGATGTCCTCATACTGTGGTGCACACAGATCAGCTCACTTGAATTTACTGGACAATTGCCATGTTCGAAACATGAAAAAATACCACTGCTGAGGTGAGGCAATTTAAAAATAAGAAGAATGATTGTCTTTGTCATAGTTTTAAAAAAAAGTCTTTCAATCCTCTACCTGCAGCATATTTAAAGTACAAAAGGCCTAGGCTGCCAAGGTCTTACCCACAGAGGGCACAGAGATCCAGTAGAGAACAATGTGTACTAGGCTGTACTAGCTAAGAAAGAACTGACTGACATCCCTTTATCTATGGCACACATCAGGAAAAAATAGTGAATGAAGAGATATACTGCATACCTTCAGTTATAAGTGGATAACCTGTGTCTGCTTTATTTTCAACAAATATTAAACACAATGGAATGTTTTTTTTTTATTCAAAAAATAAAAATGTGGTTCAGAAATACCAAGTTTGGCATACCTGTGTTTTAAGAGTTCAACTTTAACTTCAGTGGGTTAGACATACACTTAATAATATCAGAGAAAGTTCATGGGAGTCTCTGGAAGAGATCCAAATAAACATTATAAATGCATGTTGTTTGATTTTAAAATGAATCCTTTTCATGTGTTCCTTTGGGACAGCTACAAAGAGGGCCTGAAATAAGGGCTTTAAACTTGGACTTCCATGGTATCTGCAATATTGCCCATATTGGCATTATTAGCCATATTGGCCCTCGTATCAGATAATGCCGATTAATGCTAATAACGCTATCAAATATATCAGCCAGCTGATAAATCGGCCGGATCTTAATCATAAGTCATTATCAGATATAGCTGCCATCACAGCATGATTCTGATCATGCCATGATCCATCTTTTGTACTTTAAATTTATTTTCACTTTTCAAACAATGGCAAGATAAGAAAATGCTGACAATAAAAATGCATTTAAAAAAGCAGCTTAACTTAATGTATTGTAAATATCTCCACAGCCCAACATCTTTTTCCAACTGTCTCCGAAAAAATCTATCGAAGCTGGAAGATATGAAGATTTTCAAAACTCTCCCTTTTGAAAGCTTCTCACTATATCAGTTCAGTTACACTTTAACGTTGATTGGTCTCCTGAATTTTAATTTTTTTAAGAACAGAGGCTTTAATCGTCCTCAGTGCAAAAGGTTGCTTTTTCTTTTAAATCCTTCCAAGAAACACACAAAAATGATCATCCCTGCCAATAGTTTCATGCTATGGACAGTTGCCTTTAAAGGGCTAAATAAGGTACCAGGTCACCTGCAAACACATGGAAAAGAAGAATGTCTCCAAAACAGCAATGCGAGTTTCCTCATGTTCATATATTAAAATAAAGGCTTGCAAATGTGGGAAGAAGTTTGCAACATTAATGGATTCACACAATGTAAACATACCATATATTAAAAAATAAAAAACAAGATAATTAATGAATAAACATGTTAAGTATCGAAGGGCTTTACTATAGGTTTTGTTAAGTAACTGGGGCTAAATCAGAGATCAGATTTAAGTTACAACACAACAACCTACAAATATTAGCTTATATCTATAAACTATCATTTTAAGTTTGGTTAATCATTACTTGCTTGGTGTTAACGTACATTTTTCACTTTTTCTCTACATACTTATAATCTCTCAGGCTTGACAGGCTAAACAATGAGCTTATACTAAGTGTGTCCTCCACACACTCCGTCTCTGTAGAGTGAAAGAAGAAAGGGGGGATTGTCTCTAACCCGTCAATCTCTTTATAGTCACTGTCAGCCTGTTACAGTCGTAAATCGACCATAATTATCATCTCCACTGTAACCTTCTGACCCTACGGTAGCCTTTGCGGACGTGTCCCTGTTGACTTTTCGTGGGAACCATCTCCATCATCCTCACTTCTGAGGGAATGTTCCTGATCTATGCGTGTCCTTCACACTCTGGCCCACTTGAGATCCCACATACTGTAGCTACTTCCTGTGTGCGAGCTCATCTCTGGTCAAGCAACCCCTGAGTTTCTTCTGAATTCACAAAGAGCTGGGATGAATAATGAACGGCCTAATCAATTATTGACTGCTCTTTACATCTCTACTCTTTACTGTTCCAGCCCTGCTCTGCTTTCTGAGGTCCATTACCTGTCCTGCACTCACTTATTTGTCTGTTCATTTATTCAGGACCTCCTTCCTCTCTCCCTCCTCTGGAAGACATAATGGCAGTCGGAGCACAGAAGGAAGGTGGGAGGACTGAGACAATCTGTAGTATGCTCATATGCCTGCATGTGTGCATCTGACCTGCGAGCCACAAAGTATTTTACATATGTTTGATTGGCTGATTTCCTTTCAATCTCACACAAGAACCTCCATTCTTGTTTGCCAAAGAGATTTTCATTCTCGTTCGGTACACATAAACATGCCCTCAACTCTGCATGCATATGAAAAGAACGTGGTCTGATCCCTGCCATTACGCTCAACAACCATCCTGCTTCATCACTTATTACATGATATATGCATGTATGACCGTCTACCACAGAGACTATTCCACTTTACATGAAGAGAGATGAGAAGAGGCAGATAATCCCCACTGAAAGTGGTAGAAATGAGAGCCAGGTCCACTCAGCGTTCAACAGAGATCTTCCAAGCCACCCACACAGTGGCTGTCAACAGCAACAAAAAAAAGGGAAATAAAGAACGAAGCAGACAAACTGTGGCCATTTTCTCTGTCTCACTTAAATAATTTTACCACAAACACATACGAACAATGGATTAAATACCTTTATCAGTATTTCATGTTGAATCCACATATTTGCACATATTTGGTTGAAAGTCTGCACCCACTTAACATTCCTGCTGGGTTCATAGTGCATTTAATTCTCTGGAACAGCGCATACTTCCGTCCTTCAAGATACATTTTGTGTTTGAGGAAAAAGCACCCAAAGCACATGAATGCCTCATGACTTCATGTTTCTAATTAAGTTGACTCTTACTTCCAAACAATTTCAGTGAGCATGGTTTGTTATCATGCCTGGTGTTCACTGTGCTAAAATTCATGTGAAACTAGAAAAGCACTCGGAGAGCGCAGACCTCTGCCAAGCACCACAGTCTCCCCATACAAAATATATATATATATATCTTGAGGGTAAATTCAATTCAATTACTACTATTTCCATAGTATCTTGGTTATAGATTCAGCATAACCTCATTGGTGGACGTAATTAATGTGACATATCATTGAAAACGTAAAAAAAATACTATGCTTTCTATGGAAAATTACCCCGATTTCCTCTCGATCTTTCTCCTTGGATATTAAAGACAGAGCGAATCCAGTAACATACTACTGATGCAAAATATAATCCTGTATAAGATGGTCCTTGTTAAAAAATTTTACCTATAATAGTGAATGCACAGCAGGCTAAACAGTAAGAGCACCCCAAAATCTTCGAAAACTGGGTATAAAATCCACCTTCTGGATCTGATCCAGATCAATCTTATGATGTGATAGGGAACCACACCCTTAATCAGTGTCTCTAGTTTCATGAACATCGGTCAGCAACCAATCGAAATATTGTAGAACAAACTTTTATGCTCCATTTACCAAAATATTAACGAAAATTTCAGAGTGATCCAGAATCCAGGATCTCTTCCGGATCTTCACCCAAATCTAATGGTTTTCCAAGCTTATCGAAATCCGTCCATTACTTTTTGAGTTATGTTGCACACAGACAGACAAACAGATAAACGCCAGTCTCCTTGGCGGAGGTCATAAATGCAAGCCAGGGCTTAGTAAGTTGAACTGTCATGAAGCATTGTGTAACTAGAAGTAAGATTAGTCAAACCAAATAGATTTTCTTGTTTCAGACACAGAAGGGAAAAAGCAACGCTAAACATCACCATGTGGAGGTATAAAAAGCAATTCCAACACCAACCTCCTAAATGCGAGTAAAACATTATTTGGTGGGTACAATAAGTCTTACTAGCCATTTGACCAAATAACAAATATGAATCAATGCAAAAACCGGCCCCTGTCATACGAAGGCAGCGTCCAGCTCAGCAGGAAATGGGTGGGACTTTGGTTTGTTTGGCACACGGAGTAACCAGGAACATGCCAAGAATAGATGACTGTACCATTGAAAAAAAAATAAAGGGGGGATAGCACTGTTAACGTCCAGGTTCACTGAGCGACAGATACAGACTGGATTTGGAATTAAATGCAAACACTTCAGAAAATGGGAAGAGATGTTCAAATGTTGAAGCATTAGCATCTCAAATGATTTTGGAGAAAAGCAAAGTTGAGAATTTAATAAATGAAAATATAAAAAATAATTTTTAGAATCAATTGAATCTGTTAATTGTGATTCTGTGCTCAGTTGCTCATTTAAAGTTTATATTAAAATAATAAATAATAGTTTGTGTTGTAATAAACATTCATACAAAGAGAAAATAAAAAAGAAGCTTAGCAACACAAATAGTTTTTTAAAGCTCATTTAGGTTAAACCAGAGGCTCTGATTGCAGCCTACTGTAGATGAGAAAACATTTTTGAGCTGGGACAATCTGCTCTTTTAGGAAGCTGAATCTTTGAGCATGGCCTCACATCACAATTAGTGGGGCTAGTTCCTACATTTTCTATGAACATTATTCCATTACATATCATCCATGTAATAGCTTTGGGCTTATTTTAGCATACCTGGTGGTGTTCATGCGCTACTGCCTTAGCAAAGTGCAGCTGACTGATGAAAGAAATTTAAATAAAGGGAGGCGTGTAGAAGGAAAATCTAAAATTCTTACTCATGAACTAAACAAGACTGGTTAGTAACAGGATAACAAGTTAGTTTGTTACTTGCTGGAAAAATGAAAATTGAGAGATTGTTGTTGTTCAGTGTTTTAATGACAAACAATATAAAACGCCTTAACTTGCATTTACAATCTGGATGATTTTCCCTTAAAATAAATTGGGTTAGTAGAAAATCCACTAAAATCTGGTAACTTTAATAATCTACTACTGAATTGGCTGGTAAACCCTGGCTACAACTGATCTATAATGATAAAATCATAGAGCTGGGATGTCCTAGTTTTTTGTGGTACAGTGTGAAATGCAATAAAATAATACAAAAAAGACTAGTGATGAATCTACGGTTATCGCTAAAATTTCCCAAAGCTAAGCGAGCTGAGTTATTCATCTCCTTTGATGGCTGATAGGGACCAATAACGCAACTAAGTGAGGCAAGGTTGGTTTGCATTCTGCAGGTTTACAGTCGACTCATACAAGGACGAGGCATTCTGTTCAACATAGTTAATACTTATGTGTAAACAGGGTGAAATGAAATACTCAGTATCTAAAAAAATCTTTGAACCCTTTAGAATTTACATCCTATGTCTCTATATGAAGTTTGAACTGATCCAAACCTCATCTAATTTATATACAAGTGATCAATGTAGATAAAGAGAACCAAGTTAAACTCAAAACTGAAACTAAAAACTGAAACCAACTACTTCCTTGTCTCCATGTTACAGAGAAAACTTTTCCCTTTTTCTACAGTGGAGTAATAGTTATGCGTGATGAAGCAGTTATACACAATGGTCAATTTTAGCATCCTTATGGACCAGTAGCAGCTATTTGTGACTGTTGATTAGGCCTTCACATCATCAGAAGGAAATAAGCTCCTGATGCGTTTCCAGACTTAAACTGCTAACCTCATGTCATTACACATTTTTCGTATTGGATTATGCTCAGGACTTAGATATTACAAGATATCTCTATGATTTTATTTAATAATTCGACTATTTCAGTCAATGTTTTGCTGCAACAACCAATATCTTTTAAGTCCTAAAGTGTTCCTTATGGGTATAAATAAGAAATCACTGCTGATTAAATGATGGAAAAGTATCATATCTGATAAAGTCCATTATGACTTTTTTTAAATCTTGAAATATTCTCACTATTTAAGTAAAAAAATGCCAATTCACACCTGAGAGTAAATCCACCAATCTTTAAACATTTGACATTGACAGTGTGCAAAGTGGTTTTAGGTCATGTTTGTAAGAAAAATCTATAACCAAAAGCTTCAAAGACTTTCAACCAATACTGCACAACCCAAGTCTAGATAAAGGTCTTTCGGAGTTTTTATAATTCTGCTTTTGTTCCGTCTCTGACCTGCTACCAGCAACTGTGTTGTTCTTAGTTATTTATTCTCTACATCTCTCTAACCCTCGTTCCTGTCATCGCAAACAGAACCAACATGTGTTACAACAGGCTTGTGGAAAGGCAAATGCCAAAGTACCAGAATACAAATCATCTTCCTTTTTTTTTACACAATAAATATCATCTTCTGTCTTGTAGCATATTTGTCTGCAGTCCCTCCACACCTCGTCAACACTCTCCCTCTATGTCCTGTCTATTTTCCATCACTCTGTTACCGCTTTCTTCCCCCTGCTTCTCTTCCTTCCTCCTTCCATCTTTCCTCTCTCAAGCTGACAGTACCTGAGGGAAGAGGCCACCTGCGGACCAAGTGGGGAACCAGCCGACAGCTGTGTGCACACTCTCTCCGGTGGCCTTCAATTATTCACTCTCTTCTTCCTCCTCCCTCTGCCCATCTTCACTCTGCCCTTTTCATCTCTCCCTGCCGTCACTGCCTTTACCTCTCTGTCGTTTTTTTCCCGCACAGAGATTGCGTGTCTGCCTCTCTTGCTTTATTCACTCCTGTTATTCCTCGGTTTAATCCCCTCCTCTTGCTGCTCCGATCCCCCTCGTCTTCGACTCCACTTGGACGCCTTTTACTCTCTTGCACAATCCTGCGACCATCACTCCATGATTTTGTTTCCCCTCCTCTCACCTTGTCTGCATCAGCCCGGCAGCTCCTTAACTCCACTTCACTAACCCAGTCCTTCTCTTTCCCCTCAACTCATGCCTCCCCGTTTCTCGTGTGCTTTCCCCAAAGATTGATGACTCTCCAGCACAAGGCGAGTGGGCCTGTTTAAAGATGCATGAGGTGATGAGGCCAAGTTTTCTCCTTCTTCCCTTTCTCTCTCTCTCCATTTCTCCTCCCAGCCTCTTCTCCTGATAGCAGTCGCCACTTCTGAGAGAGGCTTCCCATTGTTCCTGACTGGTCAGAGGCCACTTCCAAATCAGACAGCTCCCTCCCATTCCCAGCTCTTGTCAGGATGGCTGAGTGTGACGTATGACAAACGACGGGCGGACTGCTTGATAAATGATGCCGCCGGGGAGTCGTGAAACATAAACAGACAAAAAAAAGCTGGCAGTCATCGATATGATGATGCGGCGAATCGACAGGAGAAGAAGGGGGCATCCCTAACACCGCTTAGTGAAAAAAAAGGAAGAAGTTTGAAGAGCATGGTGTTGGTTACATGGCTTTTTATGAGTCAACAGTGATACAAAACTACAGCAAAAAGAAAAATGCTGAAAATGTTTGCTATGAGTCCAGGCAAGACTGCATGTAAAAGCCCTTGTTGCCGAAGATAAAAATGCACTTTCATGTGTACAGAGGAGCCTAGATCATGGCTGATTTCTCATGCCTTTAGTCTTTTGCCTTTCAAAAGCTAAAGAAAAAACAAAAAAATCGTGCATTTTTTGTCGTATTTTGTGTGCATCAGTTACAGCAAGTTCTGGGGCCATTACTTATGCTCCTTCATGTGACCATTATGCTCCAAGTCCTCTTCATCAAAAGAATAGGATGAGTTGGGTGAACCAGCCACAACTTTAAAACAACTAGCCTTCTAATAATTGAAAGAGATGCAGTGACAGAGAACAAATGTAGGCCAACTGCCTTTTGTCACTTTCGGCTAGCTAGTAAGGAAAAATATATATACTTACTTGAGGCTTTATGCATAGATTGTCATTCGGTTTGCGTATGAATACAATGCTGGCACTCCAAAGGGCCAGTTTTTATCATTTGTGTCAATAAAGGAAGTAAATACTCCTCTTTTACTTTAATGTAAAACAGCTCTACAGAGGAAAAATCTCTTTGTCAGATAAGATTTTCACTGTATTAATTACTGTACTGTATTAATTACTAAGGGATAATGGTGAAGGGATGGGGCTTAATACGTTTTTACTCCTACCCACTACTTTTCGACTGTCTTTGTTGATATTTTCACGTTTGTTTGTTTCATGAACACGTCGAAATAAATTGAACTGAAATACTGAAACTGTTGCCCATTAACAGTGTGGATAAACTGTTGATATTCAAGCATATAACAATTCTCATTTTCTAACCACTGTGCAGTATGAGAAAACTAACTTTCCAAATACACGAACGACAACAGATGCACTATGGTATTAGCCTACATTCAAATATCATAAAAACATCCATATTAACACAAAAACACAAAAATCCCCTTATACTATGGAATAGTGGGTGGAAGCACTTTGCTAATGCTGCAGTAAGGAATTTTCCAAATATCACCTCAATGCAAAGCATCTACATCTAAACCTGAGACCTACAGGTCTGTCTCAGAAAATTAGAATATTGTGATAAAGTTCTTTATTTCCTGTAATGCAATTAAAAAACATGAAATGTCATACATTGTGTATTCATTACAAATCAACTGAAATAT
>JAVQJG010151455.1:0-10929 GCA_036024015.1 Craterocephalus amniculus
TGCACAATTCTTAGAAAGCCTATTAATTTTTGGCATTATAAACTTAAACATAGCAATCAATATGCAGTTTGTTTACTTACATAAAACTACAATAAGAAACACAGAATCTTATGTACCCACTTCCAACGGGTATTTTACTACAGCAAGGCTTTTACCGTCTTTTATATTAAGATATATACACAATGTATAAATGTTTGAAAAGACTCCACAAGTGTAAAATTGAGTCCAATATATAGCGTGCCTACAAAAGCCAGGGTGTTTCAACCCCACACAGGCAAGTCTTCACAGAAGATGAAGGAGACGGCGCGTCCTGAAGTCATGGAGGAAACCTGTGCTACACCCCAAAACAAAATATACAAAAGAGTTTTAATCATCAGTCCCGATTGAGCAACTATGTCTCTTTGGCACACCAGCCTAGGAACTTTGAAGAAAGTCCAAAATATAACAATTTGAGCTTCTTCAGATACAAAACCCCCAAAACCAGAGAAGACTTTAGAAGTCTGACAGGAAAATTTGATTGTAGAAAGTTTATCTTCAAGTCTGTCTCTTCTCATTTAGTCAAACAGCAGCTGTGTGTCGGCCAGACTGCTTCGACCCTCCAATAAGCACGCTCGGCAGCTGTCTCCTCAAAACCAGCTGCAGCAGAAACGTCAAGAGCCAGAGGTCGCACAACAGACGACGAAAACAAGAGAAAACCTTTTGCAACTTTTTTTCAGCCGGAGAGCCTCTTAAGCCTCCAGTGAGGAAAAGAGGCATTTTCAGAGGCGGCCTCACGTGGACTGCAGGGGGTCCAGCTGGAAGACGTTGTGGTTGGTCGGGGTGGTAAAGTAGAGCTGCTGGGTAGGCGGCGCCATGCGGTTGTCGCATGGGCTCTTCAGGCCCAGTGTGCGCTCAAAGTCCAGAAGCTGGCCCATGAAATTGAAGTTGGGCGAGATGTTGGATTTTTTCATCTTAACGATGTCGTAGGCATCATTCATGGACAGGTTGAGCTTCTGCATCAGGTAGGCCACGGTAACGGTCACAGAGCGGCTGATGCCGGCCAAGCAGTGGACCAGAACACCACACTTCTGACCTCGGGCTTCATCTGGTAGAAAGACACACAAAAAAAATGGGTGGAAATGTTACAAACCATTCCAGGATTTGAAGTTGATTATTTAACACTGTTACCAGTTCCTCATTTTGTTGTTTTTTTGTTTGTTTGTTTGTTTGTTTGTTTGACCAAAAAGCCAAAAATCTACTCTTTTCATTTCAAATGCTTTAAAGTGGTAGAAGAACTTTTTTTTTCTGTCGGGTCACGCATTGATCATTTAGGAGACAAACAGAACAAAACTTGTGATAAACATCTGCAATATTTAAAGACCAGATGTGTTGGAAGTTAGAGCAAATTTCTATCTGGACTATCTCCCAGCCATGTCAGTCAACAAGCAGGAGCCGCTGCACATAAACAGAGTCAACATTCTTTGCTTTCTCTCTCTCTCACTCTCTCTCTTTTTCCTCAGTTTGGCCGAGAGTTGCCGGCTGGGAAATTGACTATTACAGTCTATTAAACCATTCTTCCGCTCGCCAGGGTTGTTCTGACAATGGTGCCATTTGGGCGTGTAAATGTAGGAGTCATGAGGGCACCCTGTCAAGGCGAACAGGATGTCAACAGGCCCTGTAAATGGCTCCTTTTGTGATGTGGAGGGAGGAGGGGGAGGGAAGGGGAGCAATGCCGTGTCCTAGATTACTTTCAATGCCACTTCCTTCCTGTTGCGCTCGAATTACCCCCCCCCCCCCCCTTCCCCCTTTCCCTCCCTCCTCTGCTCACTCTCCCCTGTTCCTCCTGTTTCAACGTCGCCCTTTGTGCTGCAATTACACAAGAGATATGCCAGGATGTCTTCCATTCAAGTCAGAACATTTGTTACACAGTGAATTTTAGCAAGCGCGCCATTAGCGGCAGACTTGTGTTCCCCTGCTTCAGCACAATGGCCTTAATCTGCCTGCTCCGTGTGTCCCTGCATGACTGACTGATAAGACCACTGCCAGGGACGCCTCATCTAATCTCAATTGCACAACAAGAACCTAAGAACTTCCTGACAGCGATAAGACATATCATATTAATATGATTATGTTCCTTTACTGTGTTTTCGTCATATTCAAAACCGCCTAATATGGTCTTATTTATTGTTACTCAGATTATGCAAATACATTCTACTTTTTTTTCTTTTTACGTCACCAAAAACTGATTTGGTGAATGGATACAGTTTTGTTTTGTATGGCCTTTGTTTTTTTAAGCCATATCTCTACACGTTAATGAGCTTGTAAACAACCCAAACAAGCCAGATGTCTGGGGAAAGTTAACATTTTGCAGCCAGCGCGTGTTTTTTCAGCCCACTGGGATTACTTACCAATAAAGCTGATGGCCTCGGGAAAGAACTGCGAGAGATTCTGGCTCCAGTGATCCGAGATGGGGATCTGCTTGTACTTAAACTCCCCCGCGTTCTCGAAGAGATTGGGCAGGTTAGGAGTCACGTTCAGGATGTATTTGATGCCGTACTCCTCCAGCACGTCCAGGTTGGTGGAGTCCTTGGCGCAGCCCAGGTAGAGGTGCGGCAGGATCTCCACCGGGAAGGAGGGCTGCGGGTTGGACAGCGGGCTGCCGTCCGAGTCCGTGGCGCTGCTGGGGTCGATGTCCGACTCAATGTCCGAGGAGTCGGAGCTGATCCGCAGCCCGCCGAGGCCCAGGACCTGAGCCGTGGGGGAGCTGCTGCTGTTGGAGGAGCCGTCCAGGTTGGTTTCGCACAGAGCCGGAAACTCAGCCTGGAATTTACTGAACCCACCTGCAGAGAAAAGCGGTCACAGTGAATAACTTGTGTTTTTCTACTGAAATAAATCATGCAAAATAACAAGCTGCACGCCAACAGTGATAGATGATTTATGATTGCATGTGTGAGTGAACATCCAAAATGTGAATGAACCGCTCTTACCCTCCAGATAAAAGGCCTTGTAGCCCTCGTCCTTCATTTTCCTCAGCAGTAAACCCAGCACGGATCCTCCGTCCACGTTCTCGTTCCACTCCCGGCTGTACTCGTCGTACAGCACGATGGTGTCCGTCTTACACCGGCGCACGAATCTCTCCCGGTCCTCCCCGTCGGACAGTAAGGACCGCACGGGCAGGTTGCCCTTCTTGAGCCGTCGGAGCATGAGGCTCGGTATGGCCACATTGATCGCCGTTTCGACGTGAGACGACTCGTAGAGCTCCTGGGCCCGGCAGTCCATCACAAGCAGGCCGTCCCTGCGCGTCTCTAGCTGCTCTCGGAGCCAGCCCACGGTCTTGCTGATCGCCATTACCGAGTCGAGCTGGACGACGGGCTTGAGCTTGTCAAGCATTTATAAGCAGGAGTACAAAATGTTTGGGAAAAGCTTGGGGAGCTTCCTTATTTTTCAGTCGGATCCGTTGGTCGGAGGGCCTTCCACCGCACAACACGGACAAGTCAAAATGTAGAATCAGGCAAAAAAAATCTCACTTTGAATGGCTTCGGTGTTCCGATTAAATGTAAGATCAGTAAAAACGCAAGTCCTCCTCACAGATTTCCCCACTGCAGATGGTCTCACTGGCGCTCATTCATGCATCTGCTGGAAGCGCCAGAGTTATTTATCAATGAGTCACACTGGCCTGAGACGGCGCTGACGCTTCCTCTCTTCTTATATAACTTCACGGATACGATAGCAGCCGCTTTCCCACGTTTCTCTTTCGGAGATCCGGATGGTTAGGATAGGTAAAAGCTGGGAACGTCGTCTGTGTGGACCGTGGCGCGTTCAGCTGCTCTGCTTCTGCCTTGCGGATGCAGCCCGTTTCCCCCCGCTCGATCGTCCTCTCCTCGATGTGAATAGACACGCTGCAGTCTGACTCAATGCGCTCTCTGCGGCGCCAGCCTGCTGAATGGCTACAATCAGGAGGCGTTTCATTGGATACGTTATATCGGCCGACCAATCAGAGGAGCCGCAGCGGCGGTCGCCTTGGAAACGGGGGCCGCACTGAGCGGCCAGTGTTGATAAATTGTTAATGAGTTTGTCATTCACAAAAACGGAGAGGAATTTCCGCTCCGGATCAAGTGAGTGCAAACAAACACAAGAACTGAGGAAGGAAGGAAGGAGAGAAGAGAGGGGAGGGGGGCTTTTAACTCAGAGTGAGAGGAGAACGAAAGAGTCAAATAGTACAGAGATTATGGAGACTGTAAGAACAACAGAGGCCTTAAATGATGTCAGTTTCTGGGACCTCCTTAGTCAAAGATGACAACTCTCTGCCGCATTTTGACAATAAACATGTTCTTTTACTCTATGATTATACCAGATGTTGCATGTTTCACTTCTTTGCAGATTCACTGATTGCTTTACTTGTTTCCATCACTGTTTCCTCTTTTAGAGGGGAACATTGAACTGAAGTACTTTCTCGTGAATCAAAAAATGAACATATGCATGTCTGAATTTAAGAAAAGATTAAAAAATAAATTTATAGCCCACCTTGCAGCATCAGGTACTGTTGACATAATAAGTTCATGTCCTTCTGGGAATGATGAAATAGGCCTATATAGCCTACATATATATAAAAAAGCTGTCTCTCTGTTGTTCTGCGCATTGTTTTAATGGAAAGCAGCTTTAACAAGTTTAGCTGAATAATACTGTTCAGTGATGTTGTGAACATGCAGCAGCGCTGGAGCTATTTCTGTCTGCTCTCAGAGTTTCGTTTGTGTGGGTGGTGGTTTGCCATCATATCTCTCACTCAAGCAATCCTGCACCTGAAAAATAAAAAAAAGATTTTAAAGAAAAAAACTGTTTGCTGTCAAACTGGAACTAATAAACAAGCTCTAAGAATGAGTAGTATTTTTTCCAATGGTACTGTTTAGTGATTGTCAAATCTTGGTGTTTGTGCTTTGCTGATCAAGATGAATATGAAATTTCAAAGTCAAGACATTTCTACATTTTTTAAGGGGAAAAGTAGGGGATGAAGAGGAAAAAGAGCAGGACAGACAATACGAGAATGAGAGCAAGAGTTGAAGAAGGCCACTCGGAGAGGAACACATGAAAGTGAAGAAAAAGAGAGAGGGATGAAGAAGAGAAAGTTTTTGATTCAGAAAGGACAGAAGCGAACAGTGTAGATGAGGCAGACGATGGAGACAATGATGGCATATATTGTGATCCAGCCTTCATTCAGGCTGAACCAAACCCTGTGTCAGATTCTTCGGGTTTTTTCAACAGACATGTCATCTCAGGTATGTATGACAGATTGTACTGTATGTCTGATGAAAAAGAAACCGAAAATTACAGGTATCTTATCAAGTCAGATATGAAGCTTCACATGCGTTGTGCTTCAGTCTCTTTAGAGAACGTCTGAAATACTGATTCATCAGGCTTATCAATATGTAACGCTTCAACATCTTAAACATCTAGGCTATAGAAGCATCTACCCATCAAGCAAGAGATTCTCTCAGGCTGAATCCTATTAGGGATTTTCAGAATAATAGGAAGAAAGTAGTTAGACACTACAAATAAAAACAACAATATTTGATCTATTGAAAATGGTGTTTAAAGTGTTTTATATCTGAGTAATGTGACTATCATTATCTGGAATAATAATTTGGAGGAATAATAATAATAATAATAATAAATATAATGATAATAAATGTTATTTAAAAGCACCAAGTCACTCAAGAGCACCGTATAACACATACATATGTGTGTGTGTGTTTGTGTCTGTGTGTGTGCACATACATACAAATACTACATATATACAAAATATACACATACAATAAATAAAGTTAAGTTTGAGAGTAAATAAGATAAAATAGATCAACAATTTACACTTGATATGCCATTTACAATTCACAGGTGGATTTTCACACATGAATAAAGGCTTTTTTCCTGAAGCAGTTAACCAGCAGTGAGTCCAGTGTCTGTAGTGTGTGTGTGACTGAGAGGAACTGTTATGAGGAGCGATGGGTTGAGGCAGGAAGGATTTAAGGCATCACTCTTGATGACAGCAGAAGGGGCTGTGCTATCTGTCCACGGTGTGGTGGAGAGGATGGCCAGGGTTATCCATGATAGGTAACAGTTTGTCTGCTGTAGCCAATCACAGAGCCAGCTTTCTTGATCAGTTTGTTGAACCTGGTCCTGTCTCTGGCTCCGATGTTGCTCCCCCAGCTGACAACACGGCAAACAACGAGACACTAGCGACAACAGACTGGTAGAACATCTCCAACCTCCTGCTGCACACGTCGAAGGATCTGAGCTTTCTCAGCTCATCATCTGCTTGTGTCTGCTGTCCATGTTCACACCCAGGTACCCGTAGTCCACCACCATGTCAATGTTCCAACGCCCACCACCTGCCTGTACTCCCCCTCCCATCCATCACTTACACACCTCACCACTGCAGAGTCATCAGGGGTTACAAGCATAGTAGAGATGTGGCTTGAAACAAAGAAGACAAAACCAGAGCCCACTAAATTCCAATAGTATATAGTTTATATTCTGAAGAATATAATCTGATGGAATTTACATCAACGAATTGCAACCCACCCAAGGCACTGCTTTTTTCTGTGGGGAGAGATTAGCTAACAGTAGCATGAAGCGGGCTAATCTTCAGCAGCTTCTCCACACCAGATCTCAGTTGGTAAGCCACCTGAGTTCTTTAAGAGGAAACTTCCTGAATTCAGGTCATCTCAAGACGTGATGCAGAAAGCCTCAACAACCTGCCCTTGAGACGTCTTACGTGGAGTTTTTGCTCGTAGCAAAAGCTAAGGTGAGCTGCCGTCATTCAGGCTGAGAAGTTGCTGGACAAAAACGCCACGGAGAAATTAAAGACAGTGCCTTTTATAAATGACTCCATTTGCCATAGAGTGGAGAAAATGGGCCCAGATACTGTTGAGGAAGCTGTGGAGAAACTTAGCAACACATCTTCCCTCCAACTCCATGAGTGGAAATGTGCAGCTTGCATCGGTGCTGTCGACATTCATGAGCACACACTGTTCAGAAAAACTGGAGGGGAAATCAACCGGAGAAGACATATTTCATGTCGCTAGCACCTTCTTCTGTGAAAAAGGTCTTAGCTGGAAATGCTGCAGCAGCATCTACCAAACGCGGCGGCATGGATAACAGGCAGAGCGCGAGGACTTATAGCGGGCGTAAAAAAGAAAACCAATACATGAAACGGACACACGGTATCATACACAGAGAGGCACTGGCATCCATCAAAGTGAGCCCTGAGTTACATGACATTTTGAACGACAGCATCAAAGTAATCAACTTCATAAAGTCACGGCCACTTTCACTGTCTTCGTGAAAATTTTGGAGCTGATCGCACACAACTACTTCTGCACACAGAGGTGAGCTGGCTCTCTCAAGGAAGAACGCTCAGCTGGCTTTTTAGAGCTTCAATCTTAAGTACACGGCTTTCTGACTCGGTCTCCGTTTGCCACCTTATTCCAGGACAAAAACTGGAATGCACGGCTATGCTGTTTGGCCGAGAAATTCAGCAAACTGAATGAACTGAAAACGTCTCTGCAGGGCAAAGACAGCAGCATTTTGAAACGACAAGCAGGGTGGCTTCCTGAAGAAAGCAGATTTGTGGAGAACGTCATATGCACATGGAAAACTTCAGCTGTTTTCCTCAGGTGGATGATTTTGCGGCCAAAGCACTAATGAAATCAGTCAAAATGGGCCATTTGACCAACCTGATTCACGGCTGTGAGTTTAATTTGCCTGACATGGAGAATGAATCTGCTGGATTGTTAGAGAAACCCACCCACGCACCCTGAGCTGGGGCAAAAAGCTTTGGAGCAGTTACAACCTTTTGCCTCCACATATTTCCTGTATGTGAGGCCTCCTTCTCTGCCATGACTGTGATAAAAACAAAGAAATAGTTTCTGCTTGGAAAAAAGCTTGATCACAGCAGTTACATCCCTGCTGCCAAGACTAACAAAGATCCTCAGTGGCTCACAATTAAATGGTTATTTATTTATTTATGTGTTTATTTATTTATTTGTTCGGTTGTTGTTGGAGTAATCAGTCATTACTTTTATATTAACAACATTAACTAAACAGTACATAAGGTTTTTGTGGCCCCTAAGGTAAAAAGAAAGCTAAAAATCAATGAAATTATTACTTTACCATTAACTAACATGTTGCCTCTTAAGCATTTTGTGGCCCCTGAAGAAAAGTGAACGCTCAAAACCAATAGTTAATTGTTACTTTACTATTAACTAATCAGTAACTAATCTTTTTGTGCCCCTGACGAGCTTTTCTGAGCATGTACACAGTTTCCATGACTACAGAAAAATGGGCAGCTGACAGCAACAAAGATGTAGAAAAAAATGTGGAGCAAGTTCTCTTTTGTTTAAACAAAATCATGGAAATGTGAAGACGACATTATAAATGACATTATATTCATAATTGGTGTTTGACTTCAGGTGGAAACTGAGGATGTCCAACACCATTGAGTCAGCCAAACCACGGGCACCAGATACAAAGCTGTTGGCAGAAGTTTAACATCTGGAGAATGTTCTTCATCTGAGATGCAAGAAGCTCCAGCTTCATTTTTCCAGTACTGGTTCCTCTGTCTCCTGTTTGCACCTTCTAAGCCGGTCACAGCATAAGGGTGAGTCCGTGCTCCATGCGGTTGCTGAAGTTTGTTCCTTCACTATCAGCCATTCATTCCCACTTCTTCTTCCCACTGAAGGGATCATGGCTGAGAGGAGACATATCTGTGGACCTGACGGAGAAAGACATCATAGCCGACGTTCCTGCTGGACATGCAGATGTTTTCACAAAGAGGTGTTAGGACACTTTACTCAGGGCAACAGAGACCATGTGGAGTATGTCCTCTTTAGTCTTAAATAGTCACGATTACACTGCATTTCAATGATTTTATGAGACGATGGAAATATTTCGTGGCTGGTTTCTGATTTCAGGTTGAGACTGCGAGGACGTCCACCAAGTTCACGTTAAGTTAAAGGCAAAGCCACGCAAGATTATTTACAGTATATAGCACTTTCCTGTTCAAAACAGTTCAAAGTGCTTTAAATGAGACATTAAAAGCATCACGGCCGGCAGCAGGGCAGGAATGCCAAAGTATAGCAAAGGATATGAAGAGAAACAAAATCATCAAAAGGCAGCAAACATCACATCAAATAATTCAATTAAAACAAAAAAGGATAAAGACCCATTTTAACAATAAAAGCTACCAACAGACAAAGTTGAGCTGAAGTTAATTTTATATTTCATAACATGTTTTAAACTCCTGTCTTTTGGTTTTTCTCCATTTCCTGAGAGTGGACATGAGCCCATCCCAGGAAGTTGTTTCTGCACAACTTGCAGCAGACCTGCTCATCCAAGGATTTCACTCAGCGAGGAGAAGCAGAAACCAGGCAGAACATCCGCTCCCCGTCACGCACAGAAAGCAGCACAGAGAAAAGATTGCAGAGCCAACCACAAACACATTCAGCTACTGGAAATTTTCAAGCCAATAAAGTTATTTATATTTGTTTTTTCGCAACTTGTTTTTGGTGCTTTGGTCACAAAATGAATAAAATATGAATTAAAAAAGGAATTCCTTTTCGTTGGTTAGCAGCATGTTTTATACATTGATGACATGTTTGTAAAGCTGAGGCAACTTCACCCGTCAGATATTTGGAGAAGGGATTTCACTGGAACTGGAATAATAAATAAATGATCAATAAATTATCTATGAATAAATGTGATTAAAGACATGAAAATACTCACCCTGGGTGAACAATAGCAGCACTTCTACCAGCCAATCACAAGGTATCTTTCTAGTTTATCCAATCCTGAGTGAGGATATTCAGGCTGGACAGACTTTTGTCTGAGTTGGTGCCTTAGCTGCTATTCACATGTTAAATGGAGCCCTTAGACGTCGCCGCCAGGTCCAGTTTCGCTGCCATTCACATGTGAATTAGATCCATCAGCGCCTCTGCAGTGTCTCTCAAGCCAGCAGTGGTTTGTTTCCAACAATTTGCAGCAAAAACGTATGGCGTGTGCATGTTTTAAAATGTCCGGAACTGGCAAAAAAACAGGGAGATTGTCATGCATGTGCTGGGAACAAAAATCCCACTTTTCATGCAGTGTAGCTGTGTGTCAGGTTAAATAGTGGAGTGAATACACGGTTAAGTAAGTAGAGTCGAACTAAATAGAAATACCTGAATGCAATTCAGCTGTTTACTCCAAACTTAAATTATTAGATGATAACAGTGACCAGATAAGAAACATTTTTTAATTAAACTAGGATTGAAGGCCAGGGCAGTTCATTTTCGGCTAAAGGGTAAATATGGAAAATATGTCACTGGATCAACAATTCAATTCAAGTCAAATTTATTTATATAGCACATTAAAAAAGCACCCATTGAAAGTTAGCAATAATGTAACAATAAAAAGTACAGATACATTATCAGTAAAGTACCAATGGAATAACAATAGAAGTATAGCTCCATATTTCAACAAGTGTGGAATGCCAGGGTGGAATAGATGGTTTCAGTTTGGACTTAAACTTACCAAAGGACTGAGAGGTCCTGACAGAGGAAGACCGTTCCAAAGTCTGGGTCGGTGAGCCTAACCCACTGCCACCAAAAGCAAATTGTACGCGGGTTTAAACAGGTTTTTTTTGGCCAGTGGTAATGGGGTATTAGAAAGATAAGACCGAAAACCAACAGATTGCTGGACTCTTAATGCCTACATATGTTTCTAAGCTGGTCAAAAGGAGGGACGAAAAATGACAAAACAAAAAATAAATATAAAAATAAATATATATGCACATAAATAAATAAATGCACTTATACATAGATAAATGCATAAATAAATAAATATAAAAATAAATAAATACAGTTATAAATAAATAAATGCACAAATAAATGTATAAATACATAAATAAATAAATATAAA
>JAVQJG010151479.1:0-13039 GCA_036024015.1 Craterocephalus amniculus
CCGTGCCGTGCCCGGGATCGATTACTCCTGAGTTGTGTTCACATGCCAGTGCTTGAACCAGGCTCGGGCACGCTTGGTACTGTTGGCACCAGAACACTAGGTGGCAGTGTTGAGGAAACTTAGCTGATAGCTAACAACCGAGGAAGCAGCAAAGCCTTACGTCTTCAGCCAAGCGATGGCTCAGTATACCAATAACAAAGCGAACTCGTCTCAGTACTTAGTATTTTCTTCTCCACTATGGGTGCAAGCCAAGCAGTCATATTTTACGTTTTTACCGTTTTTAATCACTCCACAGTAATCGCTTTGCGCTCGCGATCGCCACGTTTGTTTACTGTGAAGCTAATGGTGTTGCTAATGCTAAACCTGCCGGCAGGGTCGGGTGTTTTGCTTTGAGCAGTTCCGCTTGTAGCCCACATGTCACGTCCGGCACGGCCCGGATTGCATTCACAAAGCATTCATCCGTGCTCGAGCACGGGTGACCCGGGTCCTGGACTACCTCCCAGCCTGGGCCTCCCGTGCCGCGCCCGGGCCCGGCCTGTTTGCATTCACATGGACAAAATCTGTGGTCATACGTGCTTGGACCCGGGCCGAGCACGCCATGTGAAAAGGCCCTAAGAGAGTGTGGTAAAACATCCCGAGGCCTGTAAAAAGAGCTGTGTCAACAGGAAGCACATATGTGACCAAAATAGTTGGAATTAAAATCATTCTAATTCAAACAATAAATAACCCGCTGGTTCGTAGCACTCCTGTAACTCTGCATCGCATTCAGTTGTCAGTTCAGGTCCCGGGGGAGTAAAGGCGACGCAAAGCCGATGGGACCCTTCCACAGTCCCAATGAAGGGGCTAATCACTTTACAAGAGTGTTAAGACATTTCAATGCCCCTGATAGTGCGCTAATGGTTGCCACACTCATAATCCTTTTCTGCTTACAATAATTTTGATGGTGTCGTGGCACCAAGACCATAATCAATAAGAGCAGAGTGACGTAATCACAGATGAGCTGGATGGAATCTGCAGGCTGCTGGTGCTCCAGCTCTTAAATATCTTGGCTGTTATGGCAGCCCCTTCCACAGTCAATTAACCACATTCATTAACCAGCTAGTGCGTCTCGTTCAGAATCAATTTGGTCCTAATCTATCTGTTCCTGTTTCAAGCCAAATAAAACCAGCATGCACAAAAAGGCTGACACTAATCACACATAAATAAATTGCCTGCATTAGGTGCACACTTCATGGTCTATGTATATCCATTCAGTTTCTCATTTCTTGAGTGGCTACAGGGTGTTTGCTTTTTTTTCCTGGCAAGTGCACCAGCCAACCTAAAAGGGAGAAGGTTAAATTGTATGCAGCCGATGTGATATATTGCAAACCATAATTGGCTTATCACAGATACATCAGCAGTGGCATGTGATTTTGCCAATATATTGTTTTTTTAAACAGATCATAATGCAGGAAAATATGCTCTGGGCAACCTCGAAACAAAGCCATTACATAGTTGGTTTTCACTCTCACAGTGTGCACCACAGCTGAGACAATGATGGCACTGAGTCAAACGGAGTCAGCACAACATTTAACTTTCTGAAAGGCATAGCCGGAAAATCAATCACCCAATATTTTCCTTCATCAACACTGAATGTTGAAAATATCAGGAAACATATTTAAAAGGTGATTATCGGGATCAACAATTCTGTTCCTGAGTGAATTTCTCCATCACATTTAAAAGAAAAAATAGGGCTAGTAACACTTGTTTCACAGGAATTACACTCATTATATTAGAACATTAACAGTTCATATCTAAAAGGTAAGGGATGGTATGTCTCCTTACACTACCCTCAGGCCTTCCCGGCATCCCCTTTAAGCATTTGTAAACTTGGCAGCTAAGATTGCGATGATGGAGCCTCTCCAGGCAGTAATGTGATGGTGGGAAACGCTTCCAATTTGATAAGCATTTATCACCTTAGCATTCTCCACACATCTTCACTGACTTGAACAGTACACATGGATAAAACTGTCTCAAAGAGTCTGATTGGTAATGTTTTTAAAGAAAAAAAGATAGAACTAAACTCACCCAAACAGGAACACATCAGTAAACCTGTGAAGGTTAAAGGATAATGTGCTAATGCAATAACACCTAGATTTGTAGCGTCACATTACAGTAACTCCGATTGTGCACCAGTGCAATCTGTTTAGCTCGTATTACCTTGTCATGGCTTAGAACAATCCTTTTTGAGGATTAAGTCAATGCCTGCGGAATAGCATTAATCTGGCCTGCAGGAGCTGAGCTCCACATGGCAGAGAGACTGAGTAGGGTCACAGAGAAACAGTACCAGATGATAATAAAGAGTACCATACTAATTTCTCTGAACTTCATTCCACCCTGGCCAAAAGGGCTGAGACAGAACCAACAAAATGAGAAAAGCTGCAGGGCTTAATCGACCCTTTGACATTACATATGACCAGTCTTTGTACACAAATGGCCTACATGCAAGCCAGTTTTAAGCAAGTCAACTGAGCCAACGTGCTCGGGTTCTTGTTTCCCTCTGAATAGAAACAGGGTCACCCAGGCAGCCCTACACCAACGGCATCCTATATTTAACCTCCTGCAAGCTGGTGGCCAATAACATATTAATATAACTCTGTTGAAAGCCGATTTGCTTAGGTGTTAAACTGATCCTCTGAGAGGTTGCTCTGTCAGAGTGACAGCAAGGTGACTTACTGTTCTACATAGAGGTTCAAGCAATGGCCAGGTTACGAAGCAGGAGGGATGTAGATGAGATAGAGGCATTACCCTGTAAGACACTAATTTAATTTAAGACAGGTCAAACTTTCCAGTGTCCATAACTTGTAAGTGTTAATCGATGCAATAGCTGGCTTATACTTAAATATCAAACTCTAATTTAACAGGGTTCTTCAAAGAGCATATTTAAATACATAAGAGACTATTACTTGGGATTGAAAGTGATTGTGGCCCCACTGGTGTAGATATGTGTTTTTAGATCAGGAAAAAGAGAAGACTGATGCCAAGTAAGAGATTTAAAGTTTTCAGAACATTTTCAGACATAAGCCTCTAACAGACTTTCTCAGCTTAGGGATCAAAGGAGACGCGCTCAAGCAGTCTAGTGGTGTCTATATTTAATTTTCCCTTTAAATCAACCCTAGGGGTTGGCAAGGATATGCACCTTTCCCATACAAATTAAATATAGCGAACACACACACAAAACAGCTGTTCATGGAATAATCAGGTGTGAAACAGTACATAATGTGGCGGCTAGGTTTCCACTGAAGCTGCAGAGGCCACAATAGCAACAAGCCCACACAGCAGCAGTGCAAGGGCAGTATTTCCATGCATACAGAAATGTTTAACAAGTGTATTGTCCACCATTATTATAGTTGTAAACATCAACCTAAATTCCCCAAGCAATGGAGACATCATGCCCATTATCCTCCCCTATGAAAGAGACAATAGTGTAAGGCAGGGGAGCAAGGATCGAGGATCCTATTTTCTGGCAGCCGATTACAAGGGACTGTTCGGGGCTTGATGATGAATAAATCATTTCAATATGGCTTTGGTGGAAGGGGCAATTAGATGTTGCAGCTTGAGGCTAATCAAATCCAAGACTCTCCTTCTCTGGTATCCATTAGAAGGGATGGAGGGTGAAGATGAGACAAACATTAGTGGCCTCTGCCTCGCTCCAGCCACAGTGTTCGTCAGTTCATTGCTGTGTTTATTTACAGCAGCTCTGCTATGCGAATGCCCCTGCAGAGGGTGTTTTGCTGGAGAAGCATTCACTCTGGGTTTACACAAATAAGGAAAAACAGAAAAGAAAACTGTGCAAAGAGGGCCATTCTCAGCAAACTGCAAGCACCTTAATCACAATAACAGGCTCCTATAAGTGCAGCACACCATAACCCGGGTTTCGACAAAGAAGATGGGGAGACGTAACAGTTCGTTATGGATGAATTTGGTCATTAACTACTCACACACACCACTCCTCATTTGAAGTTGAACACATAGATATGAAACTCCCAACACTGATAATACAAAAGAAAAACATACTCCTGGTAGGAAGCATTCTCATGAAAGAGAGACAGGCACAAAATGCAAATGCTCACAGTAGCATCAAGTTCACACCATGACAGAAACAAGTTTTTGGTGCTTACATTCCCACTCAATCTGTCACTCATCCTCTCTTCAAACATCTGAAATCCCCCACAGATTTTTTTTTTTTTTAAGGCTCAAATTTAACAACCAAAAATAAAGAGACTGTCATTGTTTGCCAGCTTACACTGGAATCTCTCTGATGCTGACGGCTGTTGAATTCATATTTTTTGAGTCAAAGCTGTTTCACCGTCTCCTCCACCATCACCCAGATCTGAAGAGACCTCAGTAAGAAGACAGGAAGTGACTGGCATTAATAATCCCAACCATCATCAATAAATCAACAAGCAGGTTCTTAAAGAGGGCAGGTGATGGTCCATGACCAATCCCTGAGATAAACCTAATTCAGTATGCAGGAAGCAAAGCGGGAAGATGGGAGAGAGAGAAAAAAAAAGACTACACTGTGCCTGATACATTGAGGAAATTGAGACTCTGCATCAGTTCATGAATGAGGAAAGACATTTTGATTCCTTGACCACTCGACAGTAAGAAAATACCAATGTTTAGAACTGATGGAGTCCACACTCTCTACTGAACCATTTCAGTTATTTATTTAGTGAATGGTGTGTTAGTATGCACTATATCTTGACTCTGTATGGTTGTGTATCATCGCCCCCCCACCCTCACAAACACAAGCCTCTCCACTCTAATGTACACACCCTCATGCTGAATTCCTGAGCAGGGGAGTCTGCCTGCCCTGCACCGAGGGAGTGAATTATTTATCGTAGGCCCTTTGCAGCGTGTCAGCGGCTCCACGGGATGAAATGATATTTATGGAGCCCCCTGGGCAAGGGTGGGAAGGACGGAGTGAGACAGAATTAGGGGTCAGGGCAGGGAAAGGTGGGGTGAAGGTTCTAAAACCACATGTTAGGAAAATATGCTGTAGACTGAGGGTGAATGGTAGCTGATTGAACGGTGGAAGAGGAGACGGCAATCAGGAAGAGATTCGCTGATCAGGAGCCAAAGAACGAGGATGTACTGATGAGGGTAAAAGGCTGCGGCAACATTTAGTCCTGTATAAGTTAGCATACATTAGAGGTTGCTATGTGGTCTCCACTATTTTAGAAAGTGCCAAGAAAAATATTCATAATGTGTCTTAAAAGCATTTCACTGAAGGAGAATTTTTATGCTAATTGTTATTCTAAAAGGAGTGCTTTTATGCTTTTGCAGGTCATTTTGATGACATGTCAAAATATTCATTTCAACCAAATTCACACATTCCCTAAAACACAGCATTTAGTTTAACACAGACGGAGGGAGAGGACACGCAGCAGCAGACGTCTGCTGTTGGATTCCCTGACAAGGGTTCTTAGGGAATATGTACAAGCCTGAGCCAAATGCACCGGCAGGACATCCTGGCGATGAACCATTTCCAGTATGATACCGGGATAATCTGAAGCACGGTGTAAGCTGTGAACCAGATTCAAGCCTGTAAGCTGCAAATACACAGCACTCATTCAATGCAGCAAAGTACAAACCTCAGAGTGCTGCAACCACGCCAGAGGTAGAAAGGAAAATCCAGCTTCAAAAAGAAAAACTAAATATCAGTTACTACAAAACTGTAGTATTCAGAAAGCATTGAAATTCAGAAAGTAACTTAATAAGAGGATGATGTCCCTTTCTGCTCCTCCAAAGCCTGGATCACTTTCCCCACAAGTCAGAAAGTCAAAACAGTGCTACGTGGGTTTCAAAATGGAGTCAGGTTACTCTGCACCGCATAGATCATTGTGGTGAGATTGGGCAAGAGCTGCAGAGACAGACAACGGTGAGCAGCAGGAGGGAAATCAGTATCAGGCATGGGCCGCAAGCGAGTCCCTCAAAAGGAAATGAGCCGTTGAGTCTAGAAAACAGTTTCACCGCTAGCCCTGGTAAAGCCCAGAGGCCGCAAACACACATCAGGTGGTGCTGAGGTTAGAAAAAATAGAGAACGAGTAGAGATTCCAGCTCCATTTCTCTGGCATGCATTTCCTTATCACTTAATAACCCTCCTGCTTCTTCTTTCTAATTCCTCTCCTGTTCTTCCTCAACACAACTGTCTGTCTCTCCATCCATCAGCCCTCCCCTCCCACCGCTATCATGTCTGAGAACAGACAGACATGAATAGGTGAGAGGTCACATGATCACAGGGCGGTGTTGCCTTCCATCGTTGGGATGGAAATGCCTAAGGGTGAGAAGGGACAGAATTTGCTTCTGCGTGTGGGATTATAACACGTGTCGGCGGAGTCTTCCACCAGCGAGGGCGAGATGTCATGGCAGTGGGAGTAATGGGATTCAGTTAATGACTAAATTAATTGAGGGTCTGACGCTAGCGCATGCTAATAAGAAGCTTTAGTCTCTCTGTATTTACTGTATGTGTGTTTTAGTGTGTTTGCGCGAGTGTGGTCGGGTTGCATTAGGCCTCGCCACATAGAGGATGGCTCCTTGGTGATAATACTCTCCACTGCTTTTTGATAGCATGGAAGGCAGAGGGGAGAGGGAGGGAGGGTAGCGAAGGTAAAGCCAAGGCAGAGCAGGAGAGATAAATAAGAGGTGCAGGCAGGAGGGAAAGCGAGGGAGAAGGAGGGAGAAAAAGGGGGGAAAGATGGATTAAGAGAGTGGGACACACTGTGTACATGAATGCCTGAGAGAGGCTGAGCACTGATAGCGCCCTTGGGATGAGTCGGTGGGTGACAGACATGCTAGAATTCACTGCCATGCCACAGAGGAGAAAGCATCCCTCAGCAGGAATGTCTGGAATAACAACAACCGCTGCCAGGATCACTAGCTGGACTTGCTGCATGAAGACACAATGACCTGCAAGAGTCTGGAAAATAACTGGCTTGAGTGAGGGCTTAGTCACATCTTACTTTGTTGACACAAAGTGTATGGATCAGATAAAGGCTTTGCTGAATAGTAAATTCCGATAAACCCGTTAATTCGCTGAATTAAAACCTTGCTCACATCTCTATGCTAGATTGTTATCACATTTAAGTATAGGTTAACACCTGGGAATTTCATGCATTATATTTAAAAATAAAAAAAAGAACAAGACAGAAGAATCAGGATATCTAATGGTGCAACCAAGACAGTAATGTAAAGCATTCCTGTTTATAATTCTTGACAGCAACATTCATGACGGGGATATTCATCGGAGTGTGTTCCTGAGACACACCATGTCTGCCATGAACCAGCTAGTTAGTTCCACGTTTGAGTCTAGGAAAACAAATAATGTGATTGCACCATCTCTTAAGTGGTCCAGAGCAAATGGTCCCATTAGAAACAATGATTATTAATTCTCTTTGAAGTTGTTTTCATAACCAGTTTGGAAACTCCAGCCGGCACTAAAATTAACTTTTGTAAGCACTTGCTGATTCTCATTCCAGCGTTTACGAAAAGGCGGGCATTAGTAAGGAATTGATTTGCAGGGAAATGAGACAAACACTTATCTCTCTTTATTCTGGTTTAAACAAAGAAATATTTAAAGCGACATCAGTGATCTACGGTTCTATAGTGGCTGTCTGGCAGAGAAAAAGTTAATTATTTCCAAGAAAAGTCTTAAAGCTGAAGCAGCTCTGAATTAGAATCAACACATACCCAGCACCTATAGGAAAAGGTGCACAAGAAGACACACTTACAGTTGAAAAATACAGCCAAGAATAAATGGAAGTTTGAGAGCATTACTGTCAGCTCAAACTGTTCATCCCTTTGGCCTTTTGTTCATCTCGTGTATGCCCGTTACGGTTTTTCATTCCAAGTCACTGTTTAGGCATGTTATAGAAAAAAAACAAACTAAAACACTGTCTCTCGTTATTTTTGGCCACAGATCACAGTATTCCAGCCGCCATCAATTTAAATCTCTGCATTAATTGCACCAAGTTTTGCTTAGGTACAATCAAAAACATGACTTTTAAATCACAGCACAGCACTTTTAAGGATGTCTCATGTGTTGTGTTTTCATTTGAAGCTTTTGGATCAATTTACTATGTTCTGACTCCTCTGTGAAGATTTGAAAATGCTTACTTTTTTTTTTTACTTTGGCTTATTCAGAAGAGCAGGAATCCTTCAACTGGAAGATTCAATCCCCAGTTCAAGTCTCTGTAGATAGCTTATCACTATTTTTTAGATGGAGTGTCCCACTACTAAAACGAATCCAACAGCTGAACTACACTAACGGTTACAAAATACTAACCTTCTTTATAATAAATAGAATTTAGGCAGTTTTATATCTTGCTATATGCTGCGCTTCAAATACCGAACAAAATCTCTGTTGTTGACAAAATTAATAACAAAAGGCAAGAAGTATATTACTCCTACAATTTCCTTATTCCTTTCAGGGTTTCATGTCCCTAACAAGACAATCGTAAACTTTAAGTAAACTTAAATTGCTGCGGTCGAGTGTTTAATAAATGTGTGTGTGCATGTGCAGCAATTAAGTTCAGATGCAACCACATCCCTGTCTGCACATCAAACTCATAAATTTTTTTTCTTAATCTGTACAGCGTGTCTGATAAAAAGGTGTGGAGTCGGGTTTATGAATACACGCCTGCCTGTCAGATGGAATAGGTCTGGTCATTACTGGATGCAGCTACAATCTTTGCCTGAAAGCCACCAATTGTTCTGGTGTGCGTGTCTTTGTGTGTGTGTAATGTGTTGTTCATTTATCTGTGTGGCATTTGTTTACATTTTATTTGCCCAAAGAATTTCTTTTGTGACTGAGTAGATCCAAATGTTTCAGCTTGGAGAACTGGAGCCATCAGCTTGAGGATACAGCAAGAAAATAAAAAGGATTGGTCGTTTGGTCTGCCGGCACTTCAAAGCTGCTATGGTTGGTTGATTGGCTGCCTGGCTTGACGGCTGACTGAAAATCCCCTAAGGCCAAGCAGACCTCAGATTTGATTACAAACCCAATAATGTGAGCTTCATATTCGCAATCTGAATGGCGCTCCTAACCCGATTAGACAAGTGACTATTTTAGCACACCCAGATAGATGCGAGTCAAGGGGTTTAGAGAGAGCAAGAAGGGGAAAACAAGGCGTTTTGTGCGTTATTCTTGTCAATTTTTCTTGCATTGCAAAACAAGAGACCGACTCATGAAAAGATGCAAATGAAAAGCTGTTGTTTCCTCACACAGTCCTCCACCCATCCTGATCATGAATCATTTTCATATGCATTACTTGAGCTCTCGTGCTACATTGCTTGTCGAGGCATCCTGTCACCATTTTCCGGGAATGACAAAAAACACCTCACCTCTCCAACTCACAGATGCATTTCCTTCCCCATTTTCTGCCATTTGCTCTCAGAGCAAGACTTGTCTGTTTTTCCTCCAGGCCCTGATTTCCAGCCAGTGGGATGATCATTAATTACCATGGAATGGGCTGCTAATGGTTGTCTGCACCGCTCTCCAGCCCCCGACCCCCACACTCCACTCCCTGTCCTAGGTCTCCATGGCGACCTGTAGCTGAGTGTCTAGGGGCCTATTACTAGGAACTAGATGAGGTATAATGATTGGAAGGCGGGCTTGACCCTTGTGCTTCCTGTGCCACTTGACTAGGCATAGCGCTTATTAATGGATAGTTTCTCACAATGGTCTTGATTTACTAACAGGTTCAGGAAGGTGGGGCTGAATGGGGGAGATCTTCCCAGACTGTCCCAGGTTAAAGAAAAACCTCTGCTGTAAATTGCTACACAGGAGTCTCTTGGTTGTGCCAGTGTAGCCTGGCTAACAGGCCTGCCTGAAGCACGAAGGACATTTCATTGTTCATCAAAAACTGGCATTCTTGCCACTAATTAACAGCAAACACCTGCAGAGATTTGCAGTAAAGATTGAACAGAGCCAAAGGGGCACTGCAGTAGCTTCATTTGCTTGTTTTATGTGGGATTTAGGCCAGCAGCTTCTAAAAGACCACAAACTCTGTAATAAACGAGCATCTGTTGGTGCAATGTTGTATCGAAAGGAATACCTGTTGGCAGTTTGCATGTGATAAAGTAAAATTGCTAAGCGGACAATTCAAATATCTTGATTTTATCTCACATATAACATCTGCCTGAGGATGGAGTTTTCCCATCCTTATCTCATCACCGAAACACATACAACTGAATGTGCACAGCTGCTTACAAAAAGGAAATGATCAGTCTGGCCCGTATCCCATGACAACGTCAGGGAGCATATGGCAGACAACAAATTCAATATGAATGTAAATGAAGTGCAAATTAAAATGCAACAGTGGATGGGGAAAATAAAGAGAAAAGAAAACCACTTTCAGTACCTTGAGTGGATTTGAGACGTTTAATTTTCATCCAACTCACCAGTCAAAAAGCATCTGAGACAGCCTCACTCCTGCCTTGTAAACAAACTGCAGAGGGAGAGATAGCAAGCTGACAATCACTAAAGTGAATCTAAGCCGGCCTCGGCTCCGCAAGGCCACTTGATGCTAAGAGATTATTATCCCTTGTTTCTATGTACTCTCCATTTAAAAAGGGTTTGTCATCGATGTGCACAAGGTCAGAGATCTCCAGTGCACCTCCATCCCTGGCTGTGCTGAGATATTGCAGTTTTATTTACACGCTGTCTGAGTTTAGGTAGGGGTTTCATAAAAGCCTTTCCTCTGAGCCAGACATTTTCTGTGAGATGGAAGGTACCCCAGTTCTAGGAAAAATAATTCTGGGCCAGATGAATCATCTTTCACATTTCATTTGCACACTGTCTTAATATCAAACAGCAGCCACCAGGCTCACACCTAAGGCTGAATGGCCTTTTCCTTATATTAATGAGTATTGGATGGGATCAATAGGATGACAGGAAGACAGATCGCCTCGGGTGGGAAAAGGAAGAAGCTCCCATGAGGAAAAGGAAAACAAATTCCAACAGGCAATGAAGCTCCCTTCCTCTAGCCTGAAACCTTTAGCTGCCATGTTCTGTCTTTCCAGTATTTTTTGTGTGGTGTTAACTCACTTCAGCAGGCACATGCACAAATGTGTTAATCCCACCGATACAGAGGATTGGTCTCCACTGGACTACTGTGAACCTCAATTAAGAAAAGGTAACCAATAATTTAGCAGCAGCTGAGAAGCTGTTTGTAGGATGCTCTACTGATCGACTGTGATGGAGACACAGTGAAGCTTGATCTTATGCTTATCTGAGAGCAAGACCCCGGCTGAACCTAAAACCACTTGAACCGTAGCTTTTATTCATTTCTCCTTTGCTTCAGTAAAAAATTGTATCATACCTGTCAGCATCATTACAGCATGTGGAGCTTTATACTGCATTAAAGATTCCACTATAAGACACATACATTGTTAAAGAAGACAAGAATAATCTGACTGCAGTGGGCAGGAAATGCAATTTCTTTCCTGCAAATGTTGTAAACCTGTCCTTAATCTGTCAGATGAGAGCTGCCCACCCATCTTTTTCATGGATTCTTTTTATTGTACCCTGGTTTGAACATCATACTCCATGACAGAGGATCCAACCAAGCCCACTTTCTGCCATTATAAGCCTGGTGGTGTCTTTTGGAAGAGGATATATTATTCTCCCCAAAAACACAATCTGCAATGTACCTAAGTGACATGAGACACAGATTTTTATGTAAAACGACCGGCATTAAGTGCTAACTGCTGCCAACAGATAAGGGGATGCCCCTGCCAGAGTATCCTAATTAGTACTACTAAATGAAACCAGAAAGAAGAGCAGAAAATGGAGCAACAGCTACATTTCATCACTAATTTTCACAGGAGGCTAAAACAACTATGACAAGATGAAAAAAAAGGTTCTAACTCTTTCCAAAATACATGTCCTAAATGTTTTGGAGCCACAGACGAACCCTGAGCTAACACAATAATCATCTTCCAGAGATGGAGATGTTAGGAATGCAGGAATTATTCCAAAGCCATTGCTCCTACTTTCTAACATAAATTTGTATTTTATTTAACATCATGAGAGGATTAGTTTGGTATTAAGAGTATTTCAAAAGCTTAATGTACAGTATTCATTAATCGTTTCAAACACATGGTTATGTGTGTCACAGATGATCACGTGAAGCCTTTTATACACTCTCTGGCATCTGGCGTTTGAGTGCAGTAGAAAAGCGACCTTTGACTTTGGGTCCCAAGTCAAATGAGCCTCTAGTAGTTATTGTTTTAGCTCCAAATGGGACTGATGGGAAAACTTTCCTCCTGAATCTATTCTTTTACCATTTTTTGGACGCGGTTCAATTCAAATAGTTAATCTTGTGTTTTTTCTTTATTTCTGATTTTCAAAAAAATACATATTTTTTACAAAAATTATTTTCTTTTCTTTCGAAAATTACTTTTTTTAAAAAATGTAAGTTTTGAAGTTCTAGCCAAAGGACCACAAGTATGGACGTCTTGCGTTCTGTGCCAGTATCCTGCAGGTTTTAGATGTTTTGGTTCTACAACACACCTAACTCAAATCAATGGGCCATCTAGAGGCTTGTGTAGAGCTCGACAACTAGCTGTTGGAGAACAATTTCATTGGTAGCAGCCGTGTTGTAGAAATGAAATCTTTGCTGACACCTAACTCGCCAACAACTACCTCACTGACTCCTTTAAAATACCTTAATATTCAGTCAAACTGGAACATATCTGCAAGTCTCAGAAATCATGCCCTTGAAGCATATACGCAGAATGAATCGTAAAAGATTAAACAGCTAGTTTGAAATCAAATCTAGAGCCACTTTCACACTGAAATTAGCGCGTCGACGCGGGTTTTTCAAAGCCGCGTTAACCCGCGATCAATCGGCATTTGGCTCCTTTTCACATCGCCAAAAAAAACGCGCGTCTGATCCTCTGCTGGCAGCAGCGTTGCTCACAGATGTGAGTCTGGTGATGCAATCACGCTGCGTTCACGTTAACAATGTTACCCAGAGCAACAGAAATCTAGGCA
>JAVQJG010151486.1:0-33049 GCA_036024015.1 Craterocephalus amniculus
ATGTTCCTATCTCCCTCCAGATGTTCCTATCTCCCTCCAGATGCTCCTTTCTCCCTCCAGATGTTCCTATCTCCCTCCAGATGTTCCTGCTCCTATCTCCCTCCAGATGTTCCTATCTCCCTCCAGATGTTCCTATCTCCCTCCTCTCCCCCTTTATTCCAGCCATGGAGGACCAGGAGCTTCTACTTTTCGGACCGTCATGGCTGTGCTCCTTATTCCCTACATATTGCGCTGCATCGGGTCAGACCATTCTGTAAGGATGCCCAAATGTCCAGAGAGATAAAAGTAGTGCACTCAAAATTACTCACAGTGCATCTTGAGCTTTTAACTAAGCTTTTAGTCATTCATTAATTTAAAAGAGCATCTCATTTTATCTATTTTTAAATGTATTATTTTTATCTATTTTTTATCAACCTTATATTTATTTATTTATTCAAAATTACCACTTGCTAGCTTGTAACGCAAGCAAGTAAAGTAAAGCGTGAAGCGAAGCTCAGCAGGCGGTTTCCCGGATGTGGAAGTTCTATAGTGCGGCTTCTCAGCTGCGGGCCCTGCAGGGCTGATGGCTCTAGAAATGTACATAATAGATGTGACTGTGCTTGTCCTGCCACGCTGGCTGGTTTCCCTTCATAACCTCTGCTAGACTTTCCTCTGCAGCTGCTGCAGAAACCTCTTTCAACTGTTTGTTTCAGTGACTTACATGAATATTATGTGGACATTTAATCCGTCATGTTAATGTACGTTATGAAATATTCTGATCCAGAATGTCGGGAAACTAAAAATAGAACAGCACAAAATGCTGTGCGTCAGAATGACCTCCTGTGACTGAGATAGAAACAGCTCATTACATTCCCTCTGTTCTTTACATTATACATCTTTACATTATGCATATTCAAGCTTGTTTTAATGAAAATAAACACAATTTTAGGAAAAGCCAGGGACCAGCAAGGCTTCACGATTTTATTTGATCAAGTTATTGTCATGTTGGGCTTTTTATCTGAGTGTGTCAGTGTGCACTCCAAGCGGTAGGCTTGATTTTATTCTATTCATTCTCTTGACCACGTGTTTTATTGAAAATGGGGTCATTCTGAGTGTCGAATATGCGGCTACTTGTGCTTATCATCATAGATCAACAAGGAGAACGGTATGGTGGAAGCATCGAGGATCATGAACTTGTACCAGTTCATCCAGTTATACCGTGACATCACCAGCCAGGCGGCTGAGGTGCTGTCTGCTGAGGGAGCCACTGAGGGCCCCTCAGCCCCGATCCCCTCCACAGACTCCTGCCAGGCCAGCATGTGGATGGGGAGGTGAGTGCACAAGAATTGTCTGAATCATCTAAAAAAAATGTTTTCAATATGTATTACTTACAGGATACGTCTGTAAGAGATCCTTAAAGTCTAGAAAAAGTAGCACCTTCCTTAAAAACGATCAGAGGTGAAAGCTTTCTGTGGGTGTGTTTCCACTCAGAGTGAAGCAGCTGACAGATGAGGAAGAGTGCTGCATCTGCATGGACGGGAAGGCTGACCTCATCCTGCCCTGCGCGCACAGCTTCTGTCAGAAATGCATTGATAAATGGTGAGATAAGCTCAAACTTTATTCAGACGCCATCGTCCATTTCTGTCACCAGAAAATCTTCAGATAAACAATAACTCGCAATTTTTTGTTGCAGGAGCGGGCAGAGCCAGAACTGTCCAATCTGTCGTCTGCAAGTGACTGCTGCCAATGAATCGTGGGTGATGTCTGACTTCCCCACCGAGCACGACATCGCCGGCTACATCCTCAACTTGGCTGATGAGGCGGGTCACCCACACAGGCCTTAACACGCTGAACGCTGAACCAAGCGGACAGCGAGTAGAAGCAACCCACATCTGCAGACTTCACACGCTGAAACACAAAATATCACTTTGACCAAAAAATTAAAATTTTATTTTTGTGTCCATGAGAGCAAAATGCAGAGGAAAGCAGCAGGTTTTCCTTTTATCTTCTCACTGAAGGTAAATCTCTGCTTGTTTCACCTTTTTTTTTTTTAAGTCCTAAAGATCCCAGGAGACTTTTTGCAATCAAAGTATTGTTGTGAGTTTTTTGGAGAACTGTGTGTGGTGTGTTGTTTTAAAGTACAAATATTGTGTCTGTAAGCTATAATTATAATAATTTCTTCTAACACACAGAATAACTGATAGTAGAGCTCCTACAGTACTGGGAGAGAAGAAGCCCTGGACTGGGATCATTTTAGCACTTTATAAAACAAATCCTGATATTAAAGACTTCACATTAGTGACACGAATGAGACGAAAGCAGAGAAAAGAGGTGAACTGAAGTAGGACGTAGTACTCAGAAAAGTTTGATAACTCTCATTAATGTTCTTTGAATTTAAAGAGATACTTTGACATTTGGGGAAATATTCATGTTCTCTTTCTGGGCAGAGTTTAGCTCCATGTGACATACCACACATCTAATGTAGAAGATATCACCACAAAAAACTCGGTTGTGTTTATTCCAGTTTTAATGCATTTTCCTACCAGGACTAACAAGGCTTATCCAGCATGTCATATCTCATCTGTCGAAGGAAATTTGTCCTCTTTAATGAGATTAGATGCCAAACAGTGTGATGGAGTAACGTTGAATTATTTACGACAACTTGGAGACAAAAAATCATCAGCCACAAAACACGCAACAGCCTGAAACAAGTCAGTCTTGTTTAAGTCTCAGAAAGCAAATAAGCACATTTCCCCAAATAATTAACTAAGTTTAGCCTCAAAGTACCGGACACGTCCCATTTTCTGCTCGAGTTCCTGGAGAGGCTTTTAAGCTTAACTTATTTCCCACTTATGAAGCTGTTCTGTGGTCTTGTGCTTTGTAACGTTGCATGATTTCAACCCACATGACGTGCCATGTGAGCGCCGTCGTTTGAAGCTGACAGACTGTTTTTGGTGCAGATCACAAACTGACTGTGACTTTTTTCTTTAGAGTACAGGATTAATTAGTTCTCTGCCATTTTAATGAGTTGGCTCATTGTGGTATCTCTCCAATAGAAGAAAAGGCCCTCGTTTATCTTTTTAGGTATTGTTTTCTTTTTACTTGAACTTTTTTGAAAATTTTTTATTTCACATCATTTATGAAACTTAATTGTCTGACTTTATTGTACTTTGCACTAGTAAAACAACTTTTCTTGTCATTGCTTTTTCATGCCTTTATCTGAAAACATTGTATTATAGTACGTAATAAGAGAGGCAGCTTTTCTTGGTAACCTGATATTTTTTTGATTATTATTGTTTCATAGGATGGATGTAAATTATAGATTTATCCAAGTATTTCACTAAAGGTGAATGTGTTAACCTTCATTAGTGATATATTTCTATTTCTGAAATCTGAAGCTTTTATTAGATTTGAATTCATGGATTGGCATTTTCAGCTTTTTTTGTGAATGAGTATATAGTTTTTCATCATTAAAGTCTCTTTAACCAGATTTTTTTTCCAAATATAAGAAAAGTTACATGAAGTACATTACATAGCTTATTAATTTTATATACTTTTACCATATTCCTGCTTTACCCAGTTCTGTCTAATAATCGATAGACCTTTACTGTAATGCAATCAAAAGTAATTTTGAATGTCCACTTCATGCACACTTTGTGCAAACCAGCTGACTCCATGCACACGAAGAGATGAGTGAAATCAGGGAACTCCTTCTTGATTTTGTTGCATGGATGCATGGTCTATTTAAAAAAAGATTTCTAAAAACGAATTTGTAAAAGCAGTTTAAAACAGAATAGCATCTGACCCTACACTTTGCATATCAAGGGTTCCCAGGTCCTTGTTCTGTAACTTAAATGCAACCCCACTGAATCAAATGAATGGCTCCTTAGCAGGGCACTGCAGCTGGATGCCACGATAGAGAGAATCCAGCCATTTATTCTGATGTAAAGGAGAAGGGGATGCGTCTCGAAGTTGCAGGATAGCAGATCTCATGGTCTGGACTTCGGCACCCCTGCTGTAGATTTTATTCTTCGTGAACTGAACAGTTAAACTGCTGTGTAATGTGTCGATGTAGCCTTAAGGTGGTAGCATTAACTTGTATTTCTTCTGACAGTTTATCTGTACTGGAGGCATTGTATCAGTAATGCTGAAAAGAAAGAGGTGTAATGAAGTGGAAAACCTTACTGTAATATCTTTAATATAGAGATACTGGATTTTTGCACTTTATATTGTTTGGGTGAAAGTTTTGCACAAATCTGCTTCCTTACTGCTTCTGTGTTTTGTTTTTTACCTATAAATAAAAAGACTTATAATCCACCTTATACAGGCCATGTATTTGCCTCCTCATCAGAAAACCTTATGCAATAAAACCTTAAATACCGTTACCTGTCAATGTTTTTATGGTCATTATATACTCAGGTTTTTTTTTTATAATTGCATACGATATGTAGTTGCATATATAAGCACATCAGTGCTATGTTACACAGTGGCTTGCAGAAGTATTTAAACCTTTGAACATTTCCACATTTTGTCACATTATAACCAAAAACAATATGTTTAATTGGTATTTCGTGTGAAAGACCAACACTTGGTGGTACACAATTGTGAAGTACAAAAAAAATTATACATGATTTTTTTCCCTTTTTGTTCAAATAAAAAGCAGAAAAGTGTAGTGTGCAAAAGTATTCAGCCCCCTCGAGTCATTACTTAGTAGAACCACTTATTGTTGCATTTGCAGCTGCAAGTATTTTGTGATGTGTCTCTAGCCGTTTTGAACATCTGCAGACAGAAATTTTGGCCCGTTCTTTGCAAAACAGCTCAAGCTCAGTCGGAGGGGATGGAGTGTGTGTGTGTGTGTGTGTGTGTGTGTGAACGGCAGTTTTCAGATCTTTCCACAGATTAAAGATTGGATTTGGGTCTGGACTTTGACAGGGCAGCCCTATGTTTTTTTATATGTATGTATGTTTCTATTTTTAACCATTCTAAATATCCAAAATATTATTGTAATAAACATCATGATGATGATAAGATGATGATGATGACAAGCTTTGTCTGTCTGTCTGTCTGTCTTAGCAACATAACTCAAAAATAAATATCTATGATATATCTAAAATCTGAATCTTATCTGAAATATTGAATTATTTCTACAAGCCTAATTTTTTGATGTACAGGTTCTACAAAATCTATGGCATCCTTAATGACACAGCTGATGATCATTAACAGCCTCTCTGGTCTCTGTGTTGTGTTAAAAACTTAGCAGCCTCAATGGCCTTTGCAACACAGACAACAACAAATTTACACACTTCAGCAGTTTGGGAAAGCATTCCCCTTTTTTCACAGGCTGACCGTTATTGTCCAGTCATATATTTTGTGCTTCCCAGATTAAAAACAAATGTATATGCATTTTACACATTTTTCAACAAATGCACCCATTTCAGACAAATTCTTAGGACACCTGATGGACAGAAAAACCTTTAAAGACACACAGATATTTTCTCAAGTTTTTATTTTATGTATGAAAAACCATAAGAAATTATTACATATAAAAACTTGATCTAATCACTTCATAGTTTCACAGTTTATGAAAATATAAGAAAAGGTTTCATACTTATCACACAACCAAGTTGTCCCAGCGGGGACTATCAGACTTGCATGTTGTAAATATTTTGTTGGCACTTAAAGCACGGTAATTAAAATCAGTATCAATCATTTCTAACAAGCTCATCTGACCACAGAGTTGCATATTTTTTTAAACCCCATTTTTTAAAGTATTTTAACACAAAGTCCCATCATATGTGATACGAAAGCACAGAACACCAAGCAATTCTTTATTTGTAAATGTTTCGGTTTTTCATCTAAAACTAAAAGTAATCCTATATTTTGCCCGTAAATGTGTAAATCTCACAGAAGATTGTGCAACAGAAGCCCTCAGATAAAGCCAATTCTACAATCACTTTGAAGAAAAAAAAGCTCAGCTTGATTTAAAAGTGAGGCACAAGGTGATTGGTAATATTAGCACTGGTCTAAAAATCAAGTCTGTATCGTTCTCCATGACCTATAAACATACATGCACCTCAACTTTTCAAGTCTGAACATTCCGAGGAGTAAATATAAGAAAAAGGGGAAAAAAAAGGGTGTCCTGTAAGTTGTGTTCCCCTCATTGTGTTTGAGGACCCATCCGGGTTTAGTTAATGGTGATAAGTTCTGTCACTCGGCTGGATTCGGGCCGACCTCCATCTTCACCGCATCCACAAGAAAACTGAGTTCATTGCACAGAGTCTCATATCGGTACGCCATGCGGATTTGTGCCACGTTTGTCCGCCGGATGTCATTGCCCTCTGGTCCATCTTGTAGGTAGTTGGGACCAATGAAGTGTTTCTTCTCCTGTGGATGTCAGACATGGCACACACTTAAATATTTTTTAACTAATTAAACACTAGATATGGAGCACAGTGCAGGAACAAAATGATGGCATTACATTGGAACATATCCAGATTTAGTAGTTTGAAACCATCTTTAAGAGATTGTAATCCAGGAAACAAATTTCCCTTAACAAAAATGTGAATATTTTTACTCATAAACAGTTTGCTCTGAATGCTCGTAGTAAGAAGACATTTATACAAGTTATGAAGATTATCATAAAGATAAAAATTTGATTCTCTACAAATATAACTGTGTTCAAGCCCATTTTATTTTTTTTAGCATGTATCAGAATGTGAATTAGGAAAAGACCTGAAATGTTTTAATTTTTTGTTCTGTGGTTCACGGTTGTACAGTTTGTTTCCTTTCCTGGAAATACAGCTGTAGACCGATATGCAACACATTTCAGCATATGTTCATGTTTTTACTTTTATTAAAGCAAGGGTATAGTTGAATCTTCATCTGTCATTTCTTTTAAGCTCTTTTTTGATTTGTCTTAATTGGAATATGCGAGGATGAAGAAATTCTTCGGGTTGTTTGTTCATTTCGATGAGAATCCAATCACATGTCTATGGTTCAGATGTTCACAGACTGTTGGAAACCATCCTGAACCAAGCTCTGGCTGTAGGCAGTAGATGGCAGTATGTGTGTCATTGCCATCAAAGTGCATGCTTACTGTGTGAACTCCACTAGAATTTGACCAAATTCACTTATTTGATGCTGCAGTTTGCATTAGAAACTGTGCAGTTCTTCTGGTAGAGTACCTCTCCATTAACAGCTGTGGTAGGATCATATGAGTGTGGAAGTCTAAAGATGATTAAGTAAGAATGCTTTATGGAAACATTTGATGCAGGATTTTTTATTTGGGTGTGTTGATAATAATGAGCTGGTTTTCCTTTTTAGATTTTGAGAACAGCATGACTCACCTGATGTGAGAGGCCGCTCTGCAGAACACTGTTCCTGGCAATCTCACACAGATCGCAGGTGCTCAGCTTCCACAGCTGTCCTGCTATGGCATACTCCTCCATCAAGGCTTCCTGAACAATCAAAACAAGAGTGACAGTTAATAGTGTGGTCACACTTTAACATGGTGTAATAATCATTCTAGTCGATGCTACTTGATCTGATCATTTTTCTTCTTGCAGGTCTGACCTTTGTGTAGTGAAACTGCATGGGATCGTCGGTGGACAGCGACACACACAGGCCCTTCTGCAGAAACTCTCGCAGGGGGTTTTTGGAGTACTGCAGGAACAGGCTGTTGTTGCTGAGTGGGGACATGGCAATCGGAACCTGGGCCAGGTAGTACAGGTACTGCAACACTGGACTCTGGGATTGAGGAAGAAATGCAGACACAACACTGTAAGATAAAGTGGAAGGAAGGCTGGGGGAGGAAAAACTTTGGCCGTGAATTAGAATTAGTATTATTTAGCTTTCTTATCTAAGCTTTGCCAGCAACATTTTGATGAACTTGGGTGTCAGACAGAATGAAGTCATGAATACACCTTCTTTAGGTTGAGTCCATGGGAGATATTGTCAGCTGTCAGAAAGGCAGAGACCAGGTGGGTGATGGAGCCCGCCTCACCGCAGTGGGGACGAAACAGGAAGGTGTTCAGTCCTCGTTCCCTGGAGAGAAACCCCCAAGAGTCAGTTATTGTTTACACTCACCATTAGGCCTACTTTACAGAGGAATCATGGCGTCATTGTTGCTCCAACACTCTTTATGCATCATCTAAACTCTATCACCGTGTTTGTTGGTGTTGGAGTGTTTTTTAAACATGCAGGACTCACTTGCGCAGGTTGTTGAGCACCATGATGTTGGCGTACATGTGGAAGAGGTAATACGTGTAGGGAGGGTTATCATCGGTGGTCCATGCTTCAGGCTTGGGGCTCTTGTAAGAGAACATGTGGTCGCTGTGTTTGGATTCGTCATCCACGCTGTCGAATCCTGTCACCTGCAGGGCAACGCAATTAACAACAACACAAGACGCGGATTAGTTCAACAACATGTGGTGACGTCTTCTCGGCCACTAATGTTTTCTGTCTGAAACCAAACACATGCTGTTGCAGAGTATTTATCAAACACTTACATATTTTAGGAACACATGGAGAGTTTTGTGCTTTTGAGGGTTGACTGTGGCCTCAAAGAGGGGGAGGAAAATGTTCTCCAGCATCTTGGCGAAGTTTGGTACTAACTTTTTTGCCCTGAAGATGTCACTAGGAAACAAAAGTAATTAAATTAACCCTCCTTTCAAATCTAACTATATATTTCTAATTATTAGTCATTTCTTTGCATGATAGACTTAATGTATTTTTAATTTTTTAAAATGGCACTAATAATAAAGCAAAAAAAGCCACAGACATAATTGGTTTGAATTAGAAAAAGGTAATCTAATCTGTGTTAACAGGCGCATGAGTATCTTAATGTCGCGTTATACTGTACATTTGGCTCTTAATTTCACTAAATGCTTACTAGATCCGAGGAACTTGGATCATCCATCTCATGTTTGATGAGTGAACCTTATGCTGGATGAACCACGTTGCAAGACCCTCCCACTCCCCTGCAGAACGTCCATAAATCGACAGACGGGGCTCAGCATGCTGATACTTGCTCTCCTCCAGATCTTTAGCAACTTCCTAAAACATGGAACAAACAGGAGGTCAGTGATGTTTCTTGATAAGCAGAAGTAATTATTCCGAGAGAGATCATAGATTTTATCAGATTCACGCTGCTTTTAGATACCATCAAAGTGACGATGAGGAGGAAGCACTGACAAACTTCTCATGTTCTAGTGACATTTTGGAGAACTGAATGTTACAACATGTACCAAGTCGGTTTATGAGATGTCATTCTTCACGCTGACATAATTTCTGATAATCGTGAGTTACCACTGTATCCACGGTGATGGGTTTTTGGAACAAAAGCTCACAAGAGAGTGGAGTTTGAGAATAAACTAAAACAAATATGTCTTCAAGACCTAACATGAAGCTGATTATGGGACAGTTTAAAAAGTTTAAAAATATATATATATATATATATATCTGTGTGTGTGTGTGTCCAATTTAAATCACAAAATTATAACAATACAACACTCCCGAAGCTGCGTGTTAGTTCATACATACCTTGATGAGACGAGCAAAGTACTCTCCTTTGATGTAATTGTCTGTTTTCAAGTAAATCTCTCGTAGTTCGCTGGCTCCCACCGGGTTGTACTTGGAGTTGAACTTGTCAAACCGATGAAATGTTTGTCTTCCCTGTGAGAAACAAAAGTGAAATATGAAACTCGAAAACTTACAATCACAATATTTTCCCTCCATCAAATTGACTGTAAGTATTTACACATTCCAACCGATTAGGACCCAGCATGTAAAGGTTGAATTCGGCCTTACAGCGTGCACATCCAGTGAATCCACGGTGAGGTCGTAGGGGTCCATGTTGAGGTTTTTGAAGACCTCCTTGAGTGTGATTTTCTGGTTGCCTTTCTCCAAGATCACACGGTCTGCCTCCGTATGGTATGTGGTTTTTATGAATTTCAGTAGATGCTTCTGGTTCATGCAAGCAGCTGCATGTATGTGTGTGTCAACCTAATTTAGGCATGAAGCAAAGAGAGAAATGTACCTTTAAAACTGGTAATATTTAAGGACATATCTTTGAAAATGTGATCTTTGTTTTGTTACTAAACAGTAATTTCAACCCAAATCTAAATTTAAAAAAATGCCAACCAACCTTTCTAACGTTGTAGAAGTCTCTGTGAGGGACGCTTTTCAGCTCTTTCAGCTCTGCCATCTCATTCAGCATTTCATGAAGGTAGAATTTGGAGGCCAGGAAGTTCAGCCGCCTGTGACAGTAGGTTTTCCTACAATGATGGCAAACAATAAGATGTAGACTCTAACTCCTCTCCACTGCATAATCTTCCACCGTATTCAAGGATTGGACTATATCAGCACAATATTAATATCAATTAATACGTCACTTTTCATCCAGAATGTTAAAAGAACTCACGTTGGACCATCAGCGATCATTGCCAGCACATGGCTCAGGTCTATAGCAAAGGTTTCCAGGTCAGGGTAAGGCAGGCTGAGTGGCTGCTGCTGTTTCAGGGCTTCTGCATTTTCATAAACATGAATTATGCCATCTTTCATCTGCAGCTCATAGTTCAGGTTCTCAGGAATACCCTCCATGGAGTACAAGTCCTGTCCTTCATGAGGGAAGGGCAGGATGTCTACAGATGATTGGAGGAGATAAACAAAAACCATGATTAAAAACACACGTCATTATGACACAACAGATGCATGCAAGAACTGTATCCTTATTAAGATGATTAGCCATTAATCTACAAGTCATTTGCTTCTTTTTTTAATTTTTATTTTTGCTTTTGAGATAAGTTCTCTGAGGTAATTCGGCTGCACCATGATGACCTGAGCTGCGAAAACACGGTGTGTTCATGGAACCTGAGACATTGTTGCATGAGTAACTTTTCAGGTATGTCTGAGTTGACAGTTATACTTTGTCAAACTACACCTGTGTTAAAGCTCATAATTACTATACTTACTTCTAAAACTGGATTTTCTGAATTGACGTTCAAAGACTTGAACAGTAGGAACTGCAGCTACTTACAATTACAATAGAAATGCTGGTAAATTCAGCCTTTCATGTTAGACCTACACACCAAGATTGGCTTTCTCTGTTCAGCCGATTGTACTCAGCAGAAACGTTGGAATGTGTGTCCTTTTATCTGGAGTCAGAAATAGTCTGACCTTGGCTCTCACACACACATTTGCACGAACACTGATTTACAAACAGAGACCGCTCAAAATAGCATCAGACAGGAGCTGATAGGATGACTCATCTTTGCCAAATAATCACAAAACGAAAACTAATCAGTTAAAAATGGCATCAACCATAACAATTTGAGATGTAAAGTTATTTATTAGCTGGAAGATTTTAGTTTATTAAACATTAATTGATATAAACTCATGAAGTTATATCCATTACTGTACCTGCAGTAGTTGCTGTCAGTGGTTTTACTCAGGCATGTTTTTTTTATACCTCACCATTTGCATGTCCTGTTATGGGCAGCTGTTTACTCACTTTCTCATGTCACATTTTCTGTCACCTGGCGCTGGTCTAGATTCTTATTTATATATTTTAAAGGCAGTGCTTATCTTCATTACTTGTAACAGTAGGTGGTAATTACTGCTTTATTTGATTAAACTCTTAGTTATAGTTAGTTATAGCTGGGGAAGAATTGCTTAAATGTCCTTAAAGTTTAGAATACCATCACATCACTTCCATCTGGATGAACTAACTACAACTATAAAAAAAAATGTATACCATGTAAGGGAAGTCCCCCTTTGTGCAGAATTTGATTCAAATGCACCCACCTGGCAAGACCTCGTCCTCCTCCTGCCACTTCTCATTTTCAGCGGTGCGGAGGAAACGTGCAGTGGTTCTGGGGAAGCGATGGTAGGCCAGCTTGGAGTACTTCTCTCTGATGAACAATGCCTTCAGGAGACTCTTGGTTGCTTGTTCATAATCCTCAACTGTGATCTGGACATCAACATGGTGGAAAAGAAGTCATGGCAGCAATTAATTGGACCTATTAAACCTGATTAAATGCATCTCTACTGTATGTGATGTTGTCTTATATGTTGTCTTATATTCAAGTCATTATGCATCTAGTCTGAGTAAATATTTTGATACTGCAGGTAGGAAATGGAAACACTTGTTCATATATTGTGTACTTATAAAGACTGTGTACCCCTGCACAGTAATCCCCGCTGATGGTGACTCTCTGGAAGTCTGGGAAGCCTTCTGGGAGTGCAGAGTCAACTGAAGTTGTGCTCTGCAGTAGAGAGGCCCCAGGGACCCAGTCAACAGATGAAGATAGGGAGTGTGAACGCTTCAACAAGAAATGCCTCTTCCTGACAACGAAAAGAAACACATTTATAGGTACTATATGTATATATGTTTGCTTACGTTACTGCATAAAGAGATATGTCTTACCTCTGAACTGACTCCTTAGACTGCTCCTCAGCCAGCTCCTTTTGCAGAGCTCTCTCCCTGTCCTCATGCAGGCCGATGGGACAGTCCTCTGGCACAGTGAACAGTGCTATAGCATCCTTGGTGTCTTCCCCCTTCAGGGCAGAGGCGTACACCTTCTCTGCCATCAGGCGTACCCTCTCATCCGCATCACTTAATGACATCCTGGGGAAAAGCCGGGGCATATCTGGAGAAGTTGAGAACAATAGGATCAGGTACTGCAGTAGGCTGCTGTGTTTACTGCTTGTTAGGTTTTAGTTTGAGCAAGTAGCTGACAAGTAATATTTAATTTCTTGAATAGGATGAAAGGTGGCATCACTTGAAGCTGAAACAACATTATCTTAGTAAGTAAAGACAAATGCCAAGCAAATACTTGAGATGTTTTGAATATGAGTTTGAGGTATGGGCGGGGGTGTTTTGCTGAATATCATCTCACCACAAACATGTAAACATGTCCAGGGTGGCAGACTCATGTGTCAGTGTTTGCTACAGATTCTGCCCATGTACCCGGCCAGTTACAGAAAGCACATTTAATCCCTGTACTGGGTGTTTCAGTGTGACCCACCACCTCAGTAAAAGGGGGTAAGGTTCCACTAGACCACACAGCTCGCTTCCACTGATTATTTTTCACCTGCTGATTTACAGCAGTTTGATGTGAAATGGGTCACATTGGTCCACATTTGCCCAGGAGCAAAATATTACAATGCAGCGTTGAGTTAAAAGTATTATTACATGTTGGTTTGCTACTTTTTTTTACAGCGAAGATGTATTTTAGGGACGTTGGCCACTAATGTTTTTTTCTTGTTGTTTTCATGCTTCAGTACTTGTCTACATGAAGTCACAGACATCTTTAGCTGGTAAAAGTAATGTCTTCTCCAAACATCCCAGAAACTACATCAGATCAACTTGAATAAGACAGCAGCTTTTACTGTAAACGGAGAAAACGTGACCTGCAGTGTTTAGCATGCCATCATCTTTGGTTCCCAAGACCTTTTGGTGGGAAAACACTCATGCTTGTTTGGACTGACCTGATTCTCCCATACCCCCATGGCATGAGCCCCAGAGTTATTTTTAACCACAAGACTGTGAATTTGTATTTTGATCGTAGCAGATCAGCAACAGCAAAGTTGTTTTTTTAAATAGCTTGTCCTGCATGTTGTGAAAACTAGTGCTGCTATCCAGTATCTCATGGAGATGTTTGGCTATTCTGATCATCATGTCATCACGGTCACCGATCACATTAATGCTGCGTGCCGTGTGTAGGTCATTAGGACAGTTCCAGTATTACAATATCGGGGGACATTTGAATCAACAGGAAAAGTATGCATGCATGTACTGTATCAAATGACTGACTCTTCGGCTGCAGCCTGCATCCTTGCTGCAACTCTATCTGACTGAAAACCTTGAGTTGTCTTGGCACTTTCAGAGATGACACTGCTACCATTTACCTTCACACCGGCGCATTTTGCCGCCTGAGTTTGCCAAGCACAGTTTGGAAGATGTCATTAGGGCTTAGCTTCCTGGAACATGTACACTCTCCCCGTCCTGGGACAGCTAAGAAGCCTCTTGGACGGCCTCGACCTTTTATCTCACAACTAAAGAAGCCTGACATGCGCAGAGCAGCCTGGGTTTGTTGGCATGTCCTTTAATATGCTTTATTTCAACAACAACATGTACTGTAATATAAAAAAAGAAAAATCTACAGAAGGCCTCAGAATGTCACAAATCTTATTTGCAGTGTAATAAATATCTCTGCGTTGGAAGTGTTTCTCGTTTTAAAAGCGGGTATTCTTAGAAATCATTATGGCTCCAGCAGTAAACCGTCCATCAAAGCTCTCTGCCCTCGTGTCTCAGGCAGCAGCCGGTACAAGTGCACCTCCATATAACTGTCAGCACACCACAACTCAGCATCACTGCACAGTTTTACCATCAACAGGTTCATCGCTGTGTGTCTCTTACCTTCCGTTGTGATTTGGGCCATGTTTGTGTCTCTCAGTTTCTGTCTGTTGGGTCAAGTGTTTCAGCTTTCATGTGTCTGAATCTCTCTTTTGAACTCTGATTCAGCTTTTTCACATGTCAGGGGCTCGTCAACACGTAAAAGCTTCCTGACATTAAGTTTGTCTTCAAGTATGATGTCCGTTTCTTTTTTTGTTTCTGTGGTGCTTCGCCTCCAGGTTCGCACTGCTACTGTCTCTGTCTGGCTCGCCTCTGCTGTTTATGTAGTCCAGTCAGTATCTATAATGCATCTGCTGGTCGCCGCTGTCTTGAGTGTCCCTTTCTAACTCTATTTTTGGATGTTGGGACAGTCATGGCAACAGCAGCTTCTAAACCGGGCCGGTATGTCACAACTGGCTGGTAACATGTGAGTGACTATCTGGGATCTAGGGCACGGAGGAGGAGATGAAATGATGTGCTCCTTCAGGTTTGATCAAAGTCCAAGGAGCTTGGTTGTTTTTTTTAAATGTGATGGGTAGAAGGTGCTTCTAAAATACCATAGGTGATATAACTTTGGCTTTTATTATTTAGAAACTTGCAATCACTTCTGCACTCAGTCCTTTTATTGACATGAGCTCAGATGGACAATGCAATGTAATGTTACATTTTTATGTTCAGAGTTGTTGTTTTTTAAGATTTCTTTGCAGGCAATGAGAGCCTGGAGCCCTTGGACGGCAACAGCTTCCAAATTCACGTTCCACATTGGGAATTATCTCCAGAAACTTTATTTGCATAACTGAAAGACAAACATATGATGCGATAAGCCCCACATGCATGGGAAATGTTTTCCACTAAACTGTCTGACTTCTTTAAATCCCTTGAGGAAGAGTTGTGATTATTAAAAACGTTTTTAATTACTAAAAACATTATGCAGCTACTGTGTTAACAACACTTAAGTCATAAGCTATTTTTTTCTCAGTCTTGAGGAAAAATTTAAATCATTTTGTGCAGACAGTGCTGATTTATTTAATGGGGTCAGCTCATGCGGGGCAGAGGGGGGTAGGTACAGTATACTGTGTGCATCTCATACAGCAGTGGCCTGCGTGTCGGGTTTTATTTTTACTGTTAGACTCTGACAGCCTTGTACTTATTCCACTCCGACCGCTCCAAATTCTTCAAATCGAACAAAAAAAGCTGTAAAATGTTTGTGCTGCTAAAAGTTTTGTTTGTGTCTCTAATGCTTGATAAACAAAAGTTAATTTTTTTCTATCCACGTGGCCTTGATCCAAAAAAAATGCCATCGATCAGTTTCACAGTTTGAGCTGCTAAACATTTTGTTTGTGCCAAACTCGCTTTTAAACAGAGAATTCACTAATTGCTCACATGTGTATGGACATACTCCAGGACTGAGAAATGATTAGAGAGAGTGGTTCAGTGTTGTCCTGAAAAAACTGTAACCTGTTAAAGATTATTCATCGACTCTTATTGGTCACTTTACTGCATCAAACCAGTTGTTTACTGCTGCTCAAAAGCCTTGAACCTTTGAATAACTGCTTTAAAATTTCATTTATATCTTTAAACCAGAAGCAGCCAAATAAGATTTGGGTAATGGGGGGCATTGCGTGACCTTTGATGTAAAATTCTATTAATATATTCAAAATCATGCAGGCACAAACAAAATTCTTTGCAGCACAAACATAGCTCAAATGTTTAACATTATTTTAAAAGTCTCCAAGGATCAATGGCATCCAGTGGTAACAATGCCAAGCCCAGATGCAGATGTCCGTGGCCAATATTCCTTCAGATATAAATATGTTTTCATCTGTGACGCTCCAGTAGCCGCAGGTCCAGTTATGACTGCAATGTGTACATGCGCTGTCTTCTTCTATGTGCCATTTAAGGTGTACCTGTCCCAAACAGTAGCACCTATCAAACAAACTTAAGAGGGCTCTCACAGAATACTATGTCCATTCAGGGTCATTAAAGTAAAAAGTGTGGTATAAACATAGCGATTGCTATGAATGTGGACCCACGGCAAGTATGTCTAATTGACTCACTTATGAGGATAAACACACAAAAAGTTATTTTAGTTAAGTTTTTAATAATATTACATTTTATTACCTTTTAAAAATGTATTAATCATGACTCTACATTTTCTGAGCTGAGCTAAATTAATACCTATGTATGCCCAAGATTTTACGCAACAGAGCTTCCCTCTGTTATGTCATGTATTTCAAAGGAAAACCTGCCTAAACATGTTTGTGTGGGCGGCTCGGTCATATTTTCTGTAAGCTGCTGCTCCGGTCTGTAGTTGTGGTGCCCTAAACACAACTCACCCAGAGTGTGTTCTGTCAGCAAATTTCCAACATCGTTCTCCTCCATAAGGCAAAACCCACCACAGCAGCACGCTGGACAATGTCTGAACTGCAGTGGGTCGTATTTTCACTCTGATCAGTTTGATATTTGTGCACAACTTTCATTGCTCCCGATTTCATGTTGTCAGATGACTCAAAGGTTTTCGGTTAATTTAACACAAATAAATGGATCAAGAATGCCGGGTGGAGTTAAACATGACAAATGTTTTTAATAACTGTTGTAAAGCTGCAGATTGCAGTGAATTATCCCTGCATCACTCTAGTCAGTTTAATGGTTAGTATTAATCCACCTGTTTTGGAGTTTTGACTCACCCTTCCCAAGGCATGGTGTAGACTGCTGCTTGCAGAGGGGCGTTCCACTTCTCTTCATTTTGATGGACCTAGGCGGGAGCAAGCTTTGGTTAATGATGGATGAGTGTTACAGGTCTGTTGTCATTCTCAGTAAAATGGGAGTTTCTCTGAAGGAGGACAACAAACCATCAACAATCAGGTGATACAGCCTAAGGAAAAAAAACAAAGCATTGGAGCCAGGTCTGATGTTGTAAAATTTCAGGTCTGATGAGTGCAGGTAGCTAATGCAAATAAAGGAAGCGTCATGTGGCTGCAGATAAGATGTTTGAAACTGAAAAGTCATTGTGATGCTTTATGCAGCACTTCCAGTCTGGGACATGAGGAGTGACAGGGATATCTGGGTCAGATTTAATCTGATGCAGCAATGTTCTCATCTTAAAAGTTTCAATTAGTAGATTTTTAAATATTTACTAAATATCTCAGATGAAATAAGTTTCAGCATTGATTGAATTCTTTTAAAGCTGAATCAAATGATTTTAATATTCTGGATTTATTTTATTCTAGGAAGTGAGCGAAACCACCAGGATGAGTCATAATCACTGCAAATGATCTCTGAAATGTAAACGCTGGTTTCTTTCTGCTTTTTATTTAAGCTAAATTCAATATTAAAACTTCTTCCTGATGTGATAAACTAAAAATAATAATCCCCACAGAACAAGTTTATGGCATACAGCGGGAAACAGCTTTCTCTTTATTCCAGATTTCCTTTTTGCTTAAAAAAAATTGCATCACAAAGTTTTAATTTTTGATTGACTCATTTATATCTTAGTCCACACAGGTTTTTCTGAAGCAATAAGCTGGTTCAGCTTTTGCAGACTTATGCTCAACATCAGAACTGTGGTTTTTTTCATTTTTATAACCTGAAGTTGCTGCAGTTGTGGTTAAACGGTGACGGTTGCTGTCTGACCGATGCTTCTGAAGATAAAACGGAGGAAACTCAAACCCAGGCTGGAAGCTGCATGACAAACTAAACTAATGTACAGATCATGGCACCAAACTGCAGCATTAGGTTACTCTTATATATCTTACAGCTCCGAGCTGGCAGTCAGTGAGCACTTCCCACCTTTTCTGAAATGTCTCCAGCACACTCAACATTATGTAATGGATTTTTATCACATCAGACAGTGGCACAGTCAGACACAGAAGGTAAACATGATGCCATTCACGTTTGCTCACACTGGGACTGATCAGCTGATCATATTCAGTGGTGATCGAGTTATATCACACTGAGCTGATCAGGATAAAGAAAAAAAGCGAAAGAAAACAGTCGCTTCCTCCTACTTAAGCAAGTCTGATGAAAGATGAGTGTTGCCATCAGCAATGTTAAAAGCGCTCATACATCTTACATGCATTCAAACACCTGCTCGTTGTGTGTTAATGATTATAAATCATCATCCAGGTCACATAAACATGCGCAGATCTTATGATAAGTTTGACAAAAGACCTCAGACTGCCTAAAGACTTCAAACTAGGTCTGGATGTTTATAAAAGAGTTCCTCTAGGAGAATTTCCTGGATTCCTCGGCTATTGTGTGAGGTGCTCTTTGGATAGGGCAGAGTGAACTCCCATTTCTTTGGCATGGTCGCCGTGACCTACTGTAGGTCACTGCCAATAAAAGCATGTAATTAGTTTCAAAGTGCCTTGGAGTTGTTTTGTACAATTAACACTTATTTGTTAACTGTGCTGTATATCAGTCTCAAGTTGAACTATCTTACTACATGTGAGGCATGTGTTTGATGGTATGTAAATGGCATGCCATCTCTTTTTGTTTTCTTTCTTCTATTTTTTTTTGTTTCCCTGGGGCACACAGCACAAGTTTAGGACACTAAAAGCGACAGTACACATTTTAAAGGAAGTGTGAAATTGTCATGTGGTCAGATAACGGGTGCAAAAAAGAAGTGTCATTGCTCTGCTGGTGCTGCCACGGTGGAGATAGTTGTGAATTTTAGTGAAGCCTGTTTAGTGTCAGAGAGAGGGCCATGGTAGTCGAGACAAGAAATCTATTTTTAACAGACGCGACTGCAGGTGGTAAATCAGTGGTGGATCGTTTCCGGACATGAGAGCGCCTTGAAATTTTGTGCATTCATTCTTGTTCTTGTTCTTCTGAAGTCTCAATTTTCATTGAGCCCTGTTATGTAGCGTTGACTGAGAGAACATTGTGTTTACCCAATAAGCTGAAACTAAAACAGCTCGTCACTGAATTACACGTGAGACATTTTCACACGATGGCAGTTATCTGTACTTAATGTTCCCTGGATATCTGTTCTAGTTCATCAGCAGCGCCTGCAGTGCACAAACAGATCAGGTATGCAGGGAGTGTCATGGGTTGTCACTTTTATTCATATAGACCATGCCAAGTCTCTAAAATCTCATTTAAATATACATGTTTACATTATAACATCTGTCACACTGAACACGTCTTAATGTCATAAACAAGTAAAAGAATAAAAACGTTAACATTGTTCACTGGCAGCACGCAGTTACACTTGTGGGAAACAGTATCTGGAGTACCTGACCAGGCTTGTCTGTGGAGTGTGTGGAAAGTAGAGCAACAACACACCCATATTCACATCAGCTACTGTACAGACTCAACAAAGAGGCGAGACTCAAACAACTCGTTTAACCACAGGACAAGTTGAAATCTTTATATTCTAATTTGGGAACACGCTTACATTAAAGCTTAAACTTGAACTGTTTTAATGCTTCCATTTTTGTTCCTCTTAAATGTCTTCTGATTTTTCAATGAAAACAGAGTAATGCATCTTGACACCCCCAACCCCAGTACTTCAATCAACAGATATTTATATGCAAAGTCAGACAAGTGCTGATGAGAGTAATTCAAGTGATAATGAACAGAAAGGCTTAAAAGGAATCGTTGTACTTACTGCTGTGATGACTGCAGGGTTGTGTCCGATGCTAAAACCTCTTGGGACTGTGGAGACCCTTATTAGGTGTAGGCTTGTCAGTGCAGCCTCTTGCAGACAGCTGGTTTACCCTTTCGCTGCTGGTCTGAAGTGGAAGTTGTGCACAACTCAGATGCAGGCTGTTCCACCGCTCGGTAAGTTTCAGGAAGTGCCCTGCATTTATGCTGCTCGGTGCAGTAGAGGAAGTGCTGGAGGACGCTTGTTTAAGAACCGGTACTGCTTTGTTTCCTTGTAAAGAGTCTGCAAACCATTTATAAGCCACACCTCTCTTTACTTAACCAATATGGATGTTGTGGTTCTTTTTTCACTGAGCTGGCAGCATTTTACTTTTATCTTCTTTTAGAGAGGGTTGGAAGGAACAAAGAATTGGCATGTCAGCTGTATCACTGGATTTATATAAAACAGTTTCAATTCACCTTTTCTCTCCTTTTCCTTTTTGTTACATCTTCAGTTATCTTCTGTGTCGCCTTGTTGTTTGTATTCGATGGCAAAAGGGCCAAAATGAAGCTGATTGTTTCCTTGATGATGAATGGAATGGAGTATCATTGGCCCATTTCTGTGCTGCATCAGTGAAAAAACTGGCACTTTTTAATTTTCTCTCAAATCTGGAAGAGAAACCAAAGGACAAAGGACACGAAAAAAAATCTCTTTGTAGAAATTATCCAATAGCCGCTGAACATGAATAGGATCCGCAGTAAGCATGAAGGGGACAGATCAGATAAACGTGTGGCAGATGCGAGCGAGCATCTCGCTTCATTTAAAGAGCATAAGTCTGGTCTTTACGGTGCACGTTTCTTGAAGTGTTTTATGATTAAATAATGGAGATCTGAAGACAGAGATGCCAGAAGATCATCTTGCTTAAAGATTTTCACAGTGAGGCGCCCCATAACAAACAATAATTCTTGCATCTCTCTCTTCTCTGAGCTCTCTCAGTTAAACTCAGCTTGATCTTGAATCGTCTTATCTCTTGCTCTGTCACTTTTGCTTTCTTCTACATGCTTCATCCAATATTATCTTATTGGGTTTCCTTGCTGAAGCCATGGTGTGTGTTTAAAGGACCATTGAGACGCCAGCTGATCCTTGTGGAATGGTGTACATGACGATCAATTTCTTCCATCAGCTAGGTTCATTTTTAAAAGTCCATCATAAGAAAAAAAAGTCAGGACACATGTCTCATCCATCAAAGCAGTGTGCTTGTAAGGGCTTAAACGGTAAAAGGAAAAACGATAACATAAGATTTTAGAACAGCTGTGTTTAAATCTTTACCTGCTTAATGAAAGAGAAATGATGTGGGAAGAGCTGAAGTGAACAGTTCATGTAAGGGAACCCACTAACATTACCTTTATGGTTCGAATGAAACTCTGATGTTATAGCACATATTTCTGATGGCAAAAATACAGGCAGTCGAGCAGCTGACTATTCATTGAGCTCCTTCGTGTTGTGTTCTGCTCCTGCAGCGTCAGTCTGCCGAGAGAAACTGTCAATTTGAAATTGATCTGAAATGTGGATAAAGATGCAGCAACATCTCCAAACTTTTTATCTGCTCTTGTTTACAAGCCGAGCCTGCTTTTAGGAATCGTTAGATTATTAGAGGATTATTAGATTCGAACTTGGCCGACTTCCTCATAGTAAAAGATTATACAACACAGTTCCTCATTCAGAGGGATGTAGAAGGAGAATTGCATAATTTTTAGAAAGGGGTAGTAAAAAACGCTCATCAATGTCACTTATACTAATGTGTTCGTTGATGATGCCAGGCGGCCCTGAGACGGTGCATGGGTCAGATAAAATCTTATACTACACACTTTGTAAGAGAGGCAGAACAACAATAAACCTCTAGACTAACTTAAATCCATAGATGGATTAACTTAAGCTTTGTTTTTTTTACACTGTTTGGGAAAAACTAATTCACCCTGAAATGTAGCTTCAAACATTTAAGTTATTCTTTTACCTAACATCACATTTCCTCACCTTTTCCAACAGAGTTTCTCCTTGAAGCACCACAATGTAAGAAATGCTCTCATTCAGTCCTTTTACAGCCTGCTTAGATTTGGCTTTTTGTTAATCGAGACAGTCAAAAGTTGTGGAGAAGGGATGAAAGAGAGTAGGAAAAATGTAACCTAACAGGAAAAACTGAATCATAACCAAATCCAAGATCAGCTGATTCACAAGCCTGTTTACAGGCATTAAATTAAAATGCATAAAATCAAAATGCATTCAATTTAAATGAATGTTTTTAATTCAGTTTGTTCATTTTCTTGAAGTAAAAGTTACTTAATACTGGAAATGTTTAAAATGCTGAAATTCATGTTCAACTACATGTTACTGCAGGAATGTTCATGTTAATCAGTTTTAAATTTTTTCAAACAATAAATTGAAGTAATCAAGAATTTCAAAGGATCAAACATTGATCTATTTTATTTAGATGCATTTCTATGTAAACAGGAATCTTTTTTGCATGTGCGTTAAGTTGTCCCATATAGCTCGTGAGCGCTTCTTTTGATGTTATTTGTCAAATACAGAAAGAAGAAATTAGGACTGATCATATTAATTCCCATGATAAAAACAGCATTGAAAATGGACGTAGACTCTTGCTTTCAACTTTTAAGTATTCCTCTTTTTAGAATTTTGACATTTTTATTAGATTCCCCATATTCATGACTGGCTTGTTTTATCAATGCTGAATAGTTTGACCGCTCTTTATACAACAAACAATAAATTCCATGCTGATTACCTCTGGTCCTTAGAAAGGAGAATGTGGCTCCTTCCTATCCACTAATGCAAAGCCTGGACTAACTTTGCCAAAACATAATTAATTTAGACTAAAGCAAAGAAGTACACATTAAGTCATGTCTCCCTGAGACAAAATGTAATTGTAGATATGTTTCTCTAAGACAAGTAGTTGATCAAACAGTGTTATTTCCAGAATGGCGTGCAGCCCACTAGTTCATATGTTTGAGACGTAACGTAACTCAATTTTATCACATTAAACCACACAAATAAATCGCTGAGGAGCGTCCCCATGTTGGCTAACTACAGAGAAGAACGATGGTATACTCAAAGTGTTTTTCATGTTTAATTTAATTTGCTTCATTGGTTTATTTAAACAAGCCAGCTGCAAGTGGTTACAATTTCTGGCATTTACAACAAGCCACAAATCACTTTAAGTAACATTTTAAGCAATTTCAGCTGAAATGTGATTAAATCAGGATGGTTCACACTGAGGAAAACACAGATTAATATCAGACTGAAGACTTTTTACTGTAAGATCAGGCATTCGTATGTTTCCCAATGTAAAGATAGATGGCAGCAAAACACTGTTTTTAGTGCTTCACTTCTTTTCTGACTCTCCAGCCACCTGACTGCTACACAACTCCACAATGATCAAGTTTCAGTATAGTATAACTACCATGACAATGCAAAAGCCAGTTGTTTACCTGAAGTACAAGAAGAGTACAAGACCATTATTATTTACAGAGTACAGATACATCAAATACTTCATTGAAGTTAAAATAAAACATATGTTTTGAATTTTGCTCGTATAAAATCACAGCATTCTTTTATATTTGTATATACAGGTTAACAATGAGTTTTTTAGCTACAGTATCATAGGTTTAGTATATAAGTTGTGTGGATTGCGCATAACAAGCGGTTCACCACATTCACTTCACTTGTGTTATTGGCAGTTTGGGGCTCATGAATGTCAGTTTGCTGAGGAAAAGCACCCCCCCCCCACACACCCCCACCCTCTTGCAGAATTGGTTCCTCCTCTGTTCATGGCTATTACAGATCTCAGGAACTGTCTTCTGTCTCAGCTGCCAAGTTCACTTTGGATGCTGAAGAAGAGACAGACATTCTTGTCAAGTCCCACATGGTCTGACTTGAATTCATCAATAAATCACACTCATGCTGAGAAACTCGGAAACCTACACCTACGCATGTGTATACAATCTTCTCAGTATGTGTTATCTGAATCCTGAATTCATCCAGAGCAACCTGAGCTCCCTGTGATGGGACGCACGCATGTAGCAGCCGCTGTTTTACTGGATTTAGTAGTAAATCTCTGGAATAAAAACTTCTGAGAGGACTTATCTTAATCTGCTGTGAGCAAATAAGCCCAACAACCTTGCTCTCTTTTTTTGCCTTTTCATGCCTGTCTTGGCACCTTATGCGTGTGTTTTGTGTCTGATGACTCGCTGACCAGCTTCACGACTCCTTTGCCTCCCGGTCTGGAGGGCCAGCTGGATGGTGTCTGGGAGAGATCGGCGGCGGCGGCCGTAGCCAGTGGGGTTTATCTTGTCTTCAGGGGCAGTGAGGTCTTTTGACTTGTTCATTTCATGCAGTTTGTGGACCATTTCGTGGTATATGCATGTGAATAACAAACAGCCAGTTTGCCTTGACGATCTTTTGAGTCTTGCATTCAGCACAAAGCTAAAAGGAACAAAAAACAGAAGAGAAAAATATATTTAATTCGTTTTCCAGGGTTGTTCCCTTAGACAAAAAATAGACAAATAAGTCAAAATAGTGTTTATTTGTAAAAATATGAGCACATTAATGTAGCACAGGACAGCTAACAGGTTTTTTTCAGACTAAAGATCATGCATTCATATACATGAAGGCTTTGAAGCGCCCACACTTCACATATAGTCACACATATACAACGCAGTGTTGCCTGTTGTTTTTACATCAAAATCTCTTGTTCTTCTCTGCCCTGTTAGTAATCACATTATGGGATATAAAGAAAAGTATCTTTGCTTGTTACCTTGATGGTGATGAGAGGGCTTCTGCATCCTGCAAAGATTCATTTAAGAAGTCAGAGGTCTGCACATCAGTGGCCACTGAACTGTTGGACACGTCTCTCCTGGCATGGCTCTGCAGCCACACTCTATACCTGCACAAAATAACAGGTTGTGTTAACAAATGGCCGCACTGTTTCAGTCACTCAGCTGTTATATTTATTATTTGTTATATTTATTAGAATAGCAGTAGGGCTTCCTTTAGTCATTTCTGACCCATCATTTCTATCCACTTAGTGTAACTACCTGCAGTAAGGAATGTGTTACCTATGTTTTAGGGACGGACTTTTCTCCACGGAGGAACACTTTGTAAGATTGTAAATTTGTCATTTGCAAATATCTCGATCACAACTAATAAAGTGACCCTGGTCAGGATTTCTATATCTCTGGAAACCAGGGATCTACAATCTGCTGGCCAAATCTCACACGTATTATCTTGATCCCTAACGATTTACTAGCAGATGTACATTTACAGGAATCTGCATTGTTATCAACAGGCGAATAGTCTGAGACTTAATAAAGACAACAGGGAGCATTTTTATCGAGGGCTGAACAAAACTGAGTTAAAATGCTGTTTTTTGCATCTACTTACATTTTCCGTAGGGTGACGTTGGGCTCTGCTGTGGCACCTCTTACTGGTGGCAGGACTGTGGTGAAAACACAGCAGCAGATGACAGTGTGCAGGGACAACTTCATTTTACCTTGGAGCTGTAAATGATTTGGAGAGAAGTGGTTGATTGGTTAGGTGTGCATCATTCCAACATTTGCTGCTTGGTTAGTTTAAAAAAACAGTAAACCATCCAGTTATTGGATCATTTTCTAATCTATACAGCTGTTGCAAAACAGTACAAATCCATTTTTGTGGCTTTGTAATTAGGTTGTCAAAGAAACATCCATTAACTGATAAACAGCATCAACCAATACACATTTTTATTCATTTCTTCAAACTGCCTCCCCATCTTACAAAGTGTACATTTGCATTTTAATATCTAAGAAAAAATCTTTAAGGAAATAAATAGAAAATCACTTACCTTTGGACTCTTGTTTGTGATGTGAGCCACAGTTGATAAAGTGCACATCTAAGTTTAGTGTCTCTTCTTTAGCACCACTGAAGTTGCTCTTCTTTTTTTCTTCCTAATGCTATAAAAAGTTTGCCATGAGTTGAAGTCTGGAGATTACACTGCTAACATGGGTCTTTTATAGAGGGAGGGAGGGAGCTGTACCTGAATGCCAGACCCAGTGGGAGGGTCTGTGGGACAGTTCGTGTCAATCCCACCACCCCTCATGAAGAAAGCCAAACCAAAAACATGCAATCTATGAATGGCCTTGCATAATCTAATTCATGATTTGATTATTCAAGCATATATTCCCCATCCTCTCTTTATTTAAATGAGCTCTGAAATAACATTTATCCCTTTTTTTTAGAATCTTAAAGATTTGCTCTTACTTGGGAGAAATAAAAGGTACATGTCCCCTCACTTGTTCTGTAGCTTTGGCGTTCCTTTCAGTGATTGTGTAGAAATGGAGCCATGCACGCTTAAAGGTGATTAAAAGGGTAAATGTGCATCTACAAATGTGTTTTAGACGGCTCTGTGTTGGCTTGAGTCAACCATCAGTGGTTTTAAATGGCTGTAAGAAGTCGACTTTGTGTAAATCAGCACCGTGTTGTTATGGCAACTACACGCATTGCAAATATTTAAGTCCGAAGCATGCTTTATACTAATCTAGTGCGCCACCAGATGAGCCATTTATCCTGCAGGTGCAAATTTTAGCTAGTGGTACTCACCGTCATAGGCAAACTAAGGACATGTATAAAGATTAACCATGCATTTAAATTCTCATTGGATGGATGGACAACTCTAAATAATAACCTCCTTGATTATGTTTAAGTGCATTTTGCACCAATATCAATGCATTGCAGGGATTAATTCATTCTAGGTTTATAAATTACTTTACTTCAGTTTGTTGGTTTCCTTCCCTGCCAACTCTTGCTGTATTCTGGCTAAATGAAAGCTCGTAGGGCGACAAACGTCATAGCTGCATATGCAAACCTGCTACACAGGAAGCTGATGACAAGGCAGTTAAACTTTTAATTTTAGCAAATGTTTTTACTTTATTCACCAGGATATCAATACAGTACTTATTGTGAAGCTGACAAGTGAAAAAACTGTTCAGTTGTTTGGTTTACACCAAACACACGTAGCAACACTTTATGAAAACATCCAAATGTACACTTGCACAACAAGCAACCACGCAGGATTTGTCATGACGGATCTTCATCCCAAATGTTTTCATCCATCCACAAAATGAGAAAGTTACACACTTCCAAGCTTTTCTATGCTTTTCCAGGAGTTCATTTATTAGTTCAAGAAGATAACCACAAAACTAACTAAAAGCGCTTACTGTAGAGCGTATAAACCTCTGGCTGTCAAGTGATAATTTTTTCAATAATTGTGGGCATTATTTTTGAGATAGAGGCTCTAATGGAAAAAATATCCCTATTTCTCAATAGTTAAGAGTGTTTATTCCTCCGTTCAGAGGTGATCTTCATCACACCAGAAATGTAATAACTTGTTCCTTTATTCCAATTCTGACATTTCCTTAAAAAAATTCAAAATCTGTCCATAAAGTTATGAGTAATGTTATGGAGAGGGGGCTTTTCTTCACTTCATTCCAATCTTTCCACATCACATCTGCCTGTCACTTATCCCAATTAGCAAATGGAAGCTGACCCCGCCCCCCACAGCATAACCGCCAAAATCTGTCACGTGGACAGTACTGAGATAAATGCAAGAGGATATTGTTGGAGGACGGAAGATAAAGAAAGATAAGACAAGAGTCCACACCAGACTGACTTTTACTAACTGGAAAGACCTCAGAGAAAAGACGGGATAAGAATTAACTGTCATTAGGAGAAGCCAGGGGAAAAAATCTGCCAAAAAGGACAATAATTTCAGAATAACCTAGGAAAAGAATGAAGGAAAAGAATAATGCCTTTAAACCAGGAAAAGGTCAACCTATGCTGTCCTCAGTGAATATTTTAAATCCAATACAGCCTCACAATTCTTAACATAAAGAAAAGTTAACAACCAAAGCAACTTAGACTTACGAGATTCTGTTTCTTCAGTGGTGCGCATATTATATTAAATAACAGGTGTGTCAGTCAGTGACCTTTTCTCCATGTAAATAACGGGACGGTGCTGAGCCAAACATGGCTCTTTGATGACTAAAATGTGATGATACACATCTGAGTTTTTGTTGACGAGACAAGACTGGATAAAAATGTAAGTGGGCTGTCTGTCAGACGATCAGAATGGGGGAAATTTCTGCCCAATGTGAAACGCTAAAAAGTATCAGCAATGTCAGAGTTTTTTGGTTTATTTTTTCCCACCTTCTTGGCAACGCATCCTTTCAGAAGTCTGCAGCAGCTTTGGATTCTGCTCGCCCTGCTGGTTGTTTCCCTTAAACTCTGCTGACATTCCTCTGCAGCTGTTGTCAAAACCCTTTTCAGCTGTTTGGATTTCAGTGGACTTCTTGATGATGAAGTAGACATTTATTCGTTCAAGGTCCCATATGTTGTAAAATACACCATGGATCCATCTCTGCAAACCAACCTTTCCAGATTACTTCCACATTATCTGATCCAGAATGTCAGGAAATTAAAAATAGAACTGTGCAAAATCCTGTGTGGTCAAAATGACTGCAAATGGCTGTAACAAGTAGAAAATACATTTTTTTGTCCTTTACACACAATTGTATGGAAAATGCATGTAACTAGGAATATAGGGAAATAAGTGTATTGTATAATGAAAAAATGCACAAAGATAAGGCGGTTAAGATGAGACAAAGCTGATAAATAATTCCTTACCAACAAACATACCACTCATAATTACATTAAATTAGACTTTGTACATATTTCTTTGCTTCTGACTTGTAAGTTCCTGCATGTAGCTGATCTACTCCCAGCCCACATGAAATTTGTAGCCAATGCTGTAGTCATTATTTCCTTTAAGTCCAGAGGCTGTGAGCCTCCTGTTCCATTTGTCAGGTTTGTTTTGATATTGCTTTATAGAACCAAAAGGCAAGTCCACGTGCAAGATCCATGGGTTTAAATACAAACACAAACTAATGTCATAGCAACTGTTTCTGCACTTCTGCAGGACTAAAAGATGATTTAGTGATCTGTTTTTGCTTAGTTTTTTAAACATGATTCTTTTCAGATATGAAAAAAGTTGCCCTTTATCTGTTTTCCCCACACTGATGAGGTTTATTTTTCCCAAAAAGCCTTTTTTTCCAAAACATAAAGCAAAATCAAAACAAATTGTCCAAACAGCTTTTTGATGCAAATGAGCCTTTCATTTTGAATTATTGCTGCATGAAGAGCATGCAAGAAATCAAGACAGCATGTTGTTCGAGTTGGGGATGGATGCAATTGTGATGAAATTTCAGGGGTCAGTGGAACGCAATGTGCATGTGATATTATTAGTTACTCAGTGTCTATTTATAGCTCCGCATATAACTCAATGTTTGTATTAGTACCATGAAAGATGGGGAGGAAGTGTAGGGATTTCATGATCTCAGCTGCTCTGGCATGTGATAGCATGGTGCTTTCTTCACAGCTCTGAAAGACAATACTTCCTGGAAAGGCCTTTTTTTCTAAATGGGAGGCCCAAACATTCCACATACTCTTTCCGAACAACAGAAAATCGCTGAATGGGTTGGTTTTTGTTTTATTTTTGTGTATAAAGTATAATGTCAGATTTTTATAGGCGGAAAATATCAATATGACCAAGGGAACAATTTTTGTTTGGCAAATTCCTGACTGATACAACAAAATCACAGAAATAACCTGAACTGTGGCTGTTTACAAAGTTCAGGCAGTTTTTCCTACACTTGTGTTTACATTGCCTCAAATATTCCATTAAGTTCCAGTAAGTAATGATATGAAGCCAAACTGTGATAAAAAAAAAAAACTCGTGTAACAACTTTGATCAGTTTCTGAGACAGAAATGTGATGATCGCCTCCTCTGATGGTATATTTTAGGTGTCTATAAACATTTAAAAAATTCCCACCTGGTTTTGATCACCAAATGTCCTCCTACGTACTTCTAGTCAATCCTTTGTGTTTTCATCACCACCAAACCAGCACTTTCTCTTTAGTTTTGGTAAGTGTGACTCATTATTTCTCAGAATGAGAACGACAGCAGGAAGTCCCACATACAGGAAACAATGTTAAACCAAAACTTCGACCAAAAAAAAACTCCTTTTTCTTTTTCTTTTACTCTTTGGCCTAGAGGAAACACCTTTACATGTCAGGGTAGTTACGTTCTGACTTAATGGCTGAATTTAGCATCAGGTTCTTAAAGAGTGAAGTAGATATCTTGAATTAAACTAATTCTAATACAAGATATGAGATATTTATCTGTCTTTGCAACTTTAGCGTATGTGAACTGTAAAGCAGAATTATGATGATGCATCAGGGTTTATCTATGTTCTCAGATCATGTTACATCCAATGTTTTATATTTTCCTGAATCTATGTTTTTTTAAGCACAAGTTGGATTAAAAAATAAAAACTCTTTGAGGTTTTTAGTGTGGCAGTAGGATTCTGCGTTGAATAAAAGGCTGCTGTTATCTCATAATATTCTAATGTTTGCTAATGATAAATAATCATTTCAACATTTTCAGATGATTGCAGTGCAGAGTCTGAAACTTAATTCACCTTGAATGACTGTTCTGTTCTGTTTGTGTGTTGTAGATGTACACACAGCTCGGCCGTTGTTCAGGAATATTTCTTTAATAAAGAAGAAAACCTGCTTTTATTGGAAGTTGAAACAATTCGACAGCAGATTTTGTATATATGAGGATATTATTAGTAAAATATACACTGCGTGACCAAAGAAAAATTTCCAGCTGGCTTTAAGCAAATACAAGCATCCTACTAAATAATTACTGCATAGGTAATCATCTTTTAGCTGGCAGCAAGTTCATTAATCCCAACTAATGCAACAAGCAGCTTCTCATTTTTTAAACAACTATGTGGCAAAGCTCATAGTCTTTTAAGAAAGCTCAAATCATTGGCATACATGCAAACACAGGTTATCATTACTTATTACCAACCAACTATTCATAGATGATAAATTATGCTAAAATGAAAGAATTGAATGATATTGAAGAGCTATTTGAGAGCGGAAAGGCTCCGTAAAGGGAAATCTTGGGAGCTGATCCAATAGGGACAGATCTTTAAAAAGAGCTGGTTTCTATGTGTGTAGATGGCAGCAGTTTCAGTGCTGGGGTGGTCAAAATCCTCACTGAAACACATCAAAACAGTTATTAAATGATGAGAATTAGTTGATTAATTTTTTTTTTTTTTTAAATATTATACTTAAAAGTTGGAGGTTTCTGAAGTGTCCAAATGGTTCTAGTGTTAGAGGGAAAACAGCAAGGGAAATATTTGGTGCCTTGGGAAATGGAAACCCCAGTAACGAAGGCCCAGCACTGCTAAGGGAATAGAATCCTGCAAGAATGGGACAGCAATCATCTCCTACCACTTCAGAAACTGGTTTCCTCACTTCCCAGATGTTTACACAGTTATTAGAAGAAGAACAGACAGTGGGCAATGGCAGACATCACCCTGTTCCAACTTTTTTGAGATGTGTTGCAGCCATAATTTTGGAAATGAGCTTATACTTTCCATGAAATTGTAAAAAGTCTTATTCCTATCTGAAAAGTTTATGCTATATTGGATAAAAGGATTTGCAAACCATTGCATTCAGTTTTTTTTTTATTTTACAAAGCGTCCCAACTTTTTTGGAATTAAGCTTGTTAAGCATTTCTGATTTTGTCCGCCTATTAGTTTTGGAGTTGGAAGCTCCCCACCAAAGATGTGTTATAAGTGAATAAACTGCCATGTGTCCGTGAGGAATTCCAGTCTAAAAAAATCCTCTAGTTAAGTCCAAATGACACTGGAAAGATTCAATAATCCAGCAACAGCTGCCATGGAAGCCAGAGAGGAAGTCTCACGATGCAATGTCATCAGTGACTGCTATGTACTCACACCAAAAACATCTCAGTCTACGACTTCCTCTCATCCCATATCCACAAACTTAGCAGGAAAAGAGAGTACGTACGTTTTTGTGGTTTCAGTCACTGAATTCTTTCATTCAGCATCAAACTTACAAATAATCTATTTATAGGCTTTGAGATTCCAAAGATGTGAGGAAATGTCGTTGTGGGATTCTAAGGAAAGGGTAAATCAAAATCTGGCATCACACCTCATCATGTGCAAATCTGCATCCACACACTAAACGCATTAAAATCTGTAACAGATGATAAGAAAGTGCTGATCTTACTGGAAATTCTTGGAATTTGTTGTCTGTAATATGGAATTTCCCCTATGAGGGATGAAAAAAGTTTGATTAAATCTAATTCTTTGGTCCTGGAATTCAGCCCCTGCTCTTGACTTGGCCTCCAACATCTGTAGATGCCATCATGGTCCACCCATCGTGGAAACACCAGAACCAAAACGAACCACAGAAATTAAGACGACCTCCTCTACCCATGTTCCAGTTTTGGACAGTGCAGGACAGCTAGCGTTCAACAAGTCGGGTTTGCTTTAGTGGAATTATGCAATCTCCACACACAACATGCCTTTAACTGGGTGCTGGATCAGTGTGTGTGTCCACAGCACCATTTGTGCCATAGTTTGTTGGTTCTTGGTGTCACCCAAGATCAGTGTCTCTATTGTCATTTCTACCTCAAAAATTATTCCACAGATGTTTTCCCCCAAATACACCAACGTAAACTAGTAAAAAAGGCACTTTGTGGCCAGTAAACCTTTAAATACCATTTAGAATGTTTCCTTAATTGTTAATATGACTTAAAGTTTCTACAAATCCACATTGTTGGAAATTTAAACTATAATGTTTACTTCATCATTTATGAAGTTTCTGATGTTTGAATAGTAGTTTTAATCACGTTTAACTAAAGATTAACTTCCACCTTGCTCTTTCACACTTGCACGACTGTTCTGGTGCCAGTTGTCGAACCAAATTTGAGGCCAAAAAAGGTTCAGAGTCTGAAAAGTTGGTTGCAACAGTAACCAAAATAACAACAACATGGTCTTGCATAGAACTGGACATCATCATCATAGATTAGAGTAGTTATGTTGCTGTTGTTATTAGTTGCTCAAATACCAAAGCCATAGATAGATAGATAGATAGATAGATAG
>JAVQJG010151490.1:0-25081 GCA_036024015.1 Craterocephalus amniculus
CTTCAGTTAACCATCTGCTGGGAGGGCAGCACATGGTAGAAGATGTGTTAATGAAGCAGAGTTATATAATCCAGACCTGTGGTGGAGGGGAAGACAGAGCAAGCAGCAGCTAGACCCTCATCGCTTGACGATCCACCAAGTCGAAGTGAGACAGGTAGGGGAAAGAGTCATTGTGCCACCAGTGCCCCCAAGTGGCCTGAGTAGGCATTTTTTCAGAGCTTCCTTGTGCACTCTTCCAAGCATGACACGACAGCTGATGTTTTACCTTTTCTCTTTCTATAAAGAAAAACCCAAGAGATATAGGAGCTGATGTATCGCACGAGACAGACTGATATATGGACAGTATTGCTTTTTCGATGACCGCCGTTAAACGTGCTGCATGCTGACACAGTAAACCACCCAGCAAGGACAACTTTTACAAATTAGTCCCCAACCCTCGCTCATCTACCATCTCCTGCCAAAATCCAGTGGCTGGCCCTCACCCTGAACGGCCCTCATAGCCCTTATGAATCAAAGACACAGTAGAACAAGAGGGAGACAAGGACTTACGAGCTCTTGGCTCTGCCTCCTGTCTTGTCCTGTCTCTCTCCCGCTCCTTTTGCAGTCGGCACACTCTCCTCCATCGTCTTCTGCATCTCGCTGGGCAGGATGATAAATCCTCAGGCGAGTCTTTAAGCACCAGCGGAGCAGAAACTGCCCAGGTTATGCTCTGCTCACATAGGTTAATATACACCGCAGGTCAACATACTGCATGTAAGGATGCACATCGTTTACTTTTGCCTTTTCACCCGCCGACAAGCAGATTTTTCTCTCATTTAATTTGGTGGAAATGAGGTACTTTATTTGCACTATTAATCATAAGACAGCAGATCCAGTGCACATTAATGTTTACCAAACACAAACAAAAGACCAACTTCTGTACAGCAGTCAAAACACAATATATTATTGCTTTGAAGTAAGGGTTGCCAACATCAGGGAGTGGGCCTCTTTTGAAAGCGAGGAATAAGATAACTTCCCTTAATTCAGGTTAGCCATAGGTTACTTATGAGGTATCAATAATTACATTTCACAATCCAAGTAGGCCACAGGCAGAAATTGCTCTTTGACTTACTTTCAAGATAAAGTAAATACTTGAAAAAATAGGTCTTTCCAAATGCATAAACAAAGAGCAGTCGTTTTCAGGGCAATTGCGGATTTTTTGTAATACATCATTTTACACGGCTGTTTCATAACCTGGGAAATACTTTAATTAATTTTGGCACTTCTGGGATTGTTGAGGAGAGAAAAATGTTTTCTTTCATAAGTTAATTATAGATTATATTAATTTAGATTATATTGAGCTATATAATTGATTCAAATATATAGCCAGTGGTCTGTTTGGTTAGCGCCCAATAAAAAAGCAACAGGAGGCTAATGTGAAAGGTGACAAACAGACCTAAGTTCTACCTATGTCTCATTCCATGAAATAAGATCTTAGAGTGGGTAAAAATGAGGTGGCAACCTCCAGTGAAAAAATGTGAAGCTTATGCTGAAGTGCTAAAAATTGTAGTTGCCTCCTCATCCTCTAGGGGCTGGCTCCAAAAGAGAGTTAGTCCCCATAGACCCCCATGTTAAAAAGGCCAACATCACAGCACAATTTACCATATTTACAGCCTGGTACAATTTTTTTTTAGGTTTAATAGGTCAGGTTTACCTTCATGTCTATGGGGGGAGTGAATTTATTTATAACTCATCCATTAAGATGTTTTTTAATCTAGAAAGTCTTTAAAATCAGATTGACAGGTGTCTGCTATCTGGCAGCCAGGAGGTAGCAAAACTGTGGCTTTTGAGCCAGTATCCATCCCCGCGCTCACACCACCCACTACCTGGTCAACCGTTTTTTCTTAATTTTCCTGGTATGACCAGACTTGTGACCCTGAACAGATGTTAAGAATAAGAATAAGAAAACCTTTATTTGTCCCACGGCAGGAAAATCGCAGAGTTGATGGTGGGAACCATGGTGGCAACAAGCCTCTTTTCAGCTGTTTAGAAAGCTAAAACTCACTACGTAACCAATGGTCTGTCTATATATTTAATAGTCACTGGTAAAAATGCAGCCTGTTATTCTTAGTAAAAGCAAAGCGCCTTTCTTATTGTTGGATGTAATTTTAACTTGTTGATCATATTTTTTACATGATAATCATATGTTTGGTTATTTGACTGGTGATTTGCTTAACTGTAAGTAACTGTAACTGTAAATGATTGTACTTTAGCTACCAGCTGCAGCTATTTTTCCAGGTCTGCATTTGTTAAATATAGTCAAAACTTAAGGAAAAACACATGAACAACATTGAAATACCTGTCAATGGGTATATATCCTATAGCTTCATGTGCTGGAAAAAAGAAAAACAACTAAACTTCTCAAAGGCTTTGCAATTCTTTCAGCTTGTCTATCTGACATCAAATCCTGGATGGTCAAAAAATTTAAATCAATCAAAAGTTTGAGATAACTTTTTTAGGCCTTCTCTCAGTTCTGCTGTTTCTCATCAATATTTTAAATAACATCACCCAGACTAGAGTTGATTTTAAACCTTGTTGATGACAAACTTGCTTAGTCTTTTTATCTTCCATGAGGCAATCTGAAACATCAAGTAATTTCTTTCAAACACTGACTTACAAAAGGTGTGCTTGTTTGTCTACTCTTGCCTTAGCTACCTGAACCCCCCTGTGCTTGCCTCACTGCACTAGTTACCTGGTAGATTACATATTGATTTTAAAGTTTTCCTGCTCACTTTTGCAACCTTGAGTATTTTCACCCCAAAATCCATCTCAGATTTATTGAACTGATACAAGTCTTCACAACCATTTAGATCCAAAGATGGGGCCTAAATCATTACCAGATCACAGTGTGTGACATAGGAAGGGTGAGCTTTTTTACCCCCATTAAAACCACCTAAAACTCTGCCTACTAAGCTAAGGCACACTACATATCTAGCTACCATCAGATACATCTTTAATTATTTTGTTTTGAGAAAGCCATTGGTAAGCTGTGATACATTTTTGCTATCATAGTGTTGTTTATCTTGCCTGATCCAATTCTCCTTATCTCTGCAATATCTTATTTTCTCCTGAATTTTTGGACTTTGAAAGCTGAATCTGTTGGATTGAGCAGTATTTGTTCAAACAATGTTGATCTATAATGATAGATGCACCAAAGAAGAGCTTAAATATGAAATTGTTAGTGTGAAATGCAGGCAGCAAGAACATCTAATCTATAGAGGCAAGAAAACATTTTGTTACTGGATATTTGCTTTTAATGCACATAGAAAAAGTATGCCTTTCTTCACTGGGAGTCTCCTACTTTGAGATACTATTTAATGGATTCATTGCCACATTTATAAATAAAATTGTAGCACATTTCTTGAATAAATTGTCTCTCTTTCTCCGCCTTTGCGCCTACAAATAACCCATCTAATAAACTGGGACTGGGACAAGCAGACAAGACTCTGGTCTGCTTCACTGGGCCTGAACACAACCATTTCATTTGTAGAGCCAGCAGCCCAAATCAAATGGTCTTTATTAAAGTCACTTTGATGGATTCACCTCTGGCCTCCCCCACTATGATCTATCGCCTGTCTGGGCCTTGGAGGTCATGATAAACTTGCTTAGCATCGGGGTCAGTGCATGCAGGCAGAGTGGGACTGCAAATGTGGGCTGGGTTGCTTTTCTACTCATACAGTCTGTGAAATGGCTCAGGTCTGCTGTCACAGCTAGCTGATATATAGCCAAACATTTCATGGCTGCAAAAACTGTATCAACTTGTCAGGATGTTTCCACTTTTCCTTCATATTGCTCTAATTACATATTACATAAATTCCTTCTACATATTATCAGACACAGAAGCAAAGCTGTTATCCATTTGAAGGGTTTTACTGCACATTTTCTTTAAGAATAGTAAATCTATTGCTGGTGAGTCTGTTTAAGTCCTTTGCAGATTCAGTCAAGCCATACAGCACACAAAGCAAGCTTTTGTTTGTAAAAGTCAACCATTTCTTGTTTTATTTGTAATTTATTTCCACATATTTTTTTTTCCAGAAAGCAAATATTTCCTTTCTTAAGTACCTCTGACATTAACTGCAATAAACAGGACATGTCATAACACCAAAGACTTGGCTCACAATACTATACATTACACATGATGCAGTTTCTGCAGTCACATTCAATTTGCGGCATAGATGATTCACACAGAGCAGATGAGATGTTTAAATACTTTTCTCACAGTCTGTCTTTCAACAAATGAAGCGCAGGACTTAGCAGATATTGTAGATATGGCCTGCCAACATCCTCATGAGTCATCCTCCACTTAGCAGCAGCTGCTGTCTCCAGCGTACACCAGCAGATGCAGGTTACTATTAGATGAGGTGCAACCCATCCTCTTTCTAATGGGCACCACAGGGATGTGTGTTATTGGATGATTCATCAGATCATTGGTGCAAAGCAGTGCTCGTCTGACTTCCCGATTCCAGCATGTGTGGCTTTTTGAAGTTGATGCATCTGACATGATGACAAACACCTTGCACTAGGGGCTGCTGGACCCAAGAACCAGATAGTGCCTTTTTAACTAAAACAAAACAGAATTTACAGTGTTGTGTCCAAATGCTGTTAAGCATGTTTAATATATGAAATTAAATCATACCACTGGAAATAGATGTGTTTTTATGAGCAAAATGTCTCACAAACAAAGTTTTATGAGAGGTGTGTGTGGAAAGAATTGGGGATATTTCATTCTGAAAACCCCTTTGGGAGATACAGCAAGGGACAAAGACTGTTTTAGTTGCCGTTCTTTATTGTGGTGTTGTTTTATGAATGTGGTAAACCATTGAAGAACAAGTTCTCATAAAGTGTGTGCCCAGAACTACACTTTTGAACACTTCAAACATAAAACTGTACAAATCTCACAATTATTACTAAACCAAGTTGATTGAACATTCAGTGCGAGTCTTTGGAAGCATATAATGTAAATAACTTCATCATTGGCAATTACACTTTTACACAAATACAGGTTCAAATTCTTATTATTATGAGTCTGACGGAAGGATTTTCGTGCCTGCTAATACGTTACAAAGTGAAATGAGACAAAGTCCAGGTCGAAAAATATGCAATTTTTACTGTCAAAACCAGTTTTGATTTTGTATTTATTAGATGTTACTCCATGTGTAACTCAATATAAATGTTTGAATACTGCTGGGGTTATTCTAACTGTATAATTAGATTTTAAATTCATGTCATTTTGTTTGAAGCAAAGTGGATTTTCTTTGTCTCCTGCCATGATAAGTCCAACAATTCTTATGACTCACTCAGAGTTAGTGAGTTTCTTCACTCAAGAGTTCACAGAAACCCTCATACTGTGCTCCAAGCGATCCTCCCAAGCATCCCAGACAGATGTCCAGAAGGTATAGTTGCCAACTCTGCTTTGGGTTAGTTCCAAAAATCAAATTGTCATAGCCTGTGGGCTGGTTTTTTAAAAAGTAGTAATCATTGACTAAGTCTGGGTGACAACAAACGGCCCAGGCATGCTGTTCAGATGAAATGTCCTCAGTTGCAGTTGTACTTGTCTTGTTGCTGCAAGTCTGATATGGCAACGGGGTTTTTTCAAAGAAAATTTCATCCTTGTTGATCCAGAAATGCTTATATGTGTTCTTTTTCATGATTAGTACAAAGGAATGGGGAGGTGATTTAAACTGGAGGACCTCTTCCTTGGTATCATTCTTTATGTTAATAGGCAATAGCATCCAGTTTCTAACTGCATATAAAGAATGGGTCATGTCATTAGAAATTAGCCGGGCGCACCATCATTGTTGTCATTGTAGCCATTAGATTTGGACCTTTCCAATAGTACCACTTGATACCATTGTAGCGAGCCACATTAAATGAGGCTGGGTAATAAATGCCATTCAGGTTGGACGGGCCACAAGCTTCAAACCACCATCCTGCGGACAGAGGGACAGCGTCAGAGAGTTCAAGGAAAAACAGCCGAATCAGTTGAATGCAAACTCGTGAAACACAACACCCTAATGTGCAGCTGTAAGTCAGCAGTAACTTTTTACTGGTGCAGAGGGAAAATGAAAGGCACAGCAGGACGTTTACAAGGGGTGGATAGAAATGTTTAACAGGAGGAGTTTCAAAGAGAGACAGATTGAGATGAGTAGCACGGTGTGATCAACGCAGTGTACCTCCTGATGCGAGCTGTGCGCACTTGCAGGTGCAACGGTCGTTGTCTCTGTCCTTGGTGCTGAATTGGCTTCCATTGTGGCTGAGGCTGCTGGTTCGTCCGGCGGTGCCACTGAAGCCCTCGACATGAAGACTGGATTTTAGAGTGTAGAGAAGAAAACAAAAGAGGACACTTTCAACTTTCAATTCTGCAGGCATTTAGATTCACAACAAGGCTGTAAAGGACAATGAAGAGTTACTAATAACTATAATAGCATGAGTAATCCTATCATTCTTTGTTGGTATACAGAACAAAGCGCAACAATTGCTTTAAGAGATTCTCACATACCACAGGAGGGTGTAAGAATGAGCTTCATAGTCTCATGATACTTTTACCTCTTGTTTGATTCGTCATCTTTGGGATTTCTTGAAGTTGAAAACAAATAGCATCTTAAAAATGGCAGAGTCCAATGTTGCTCTTTTGTTCTTTTCCTTTTCAAGCTGTTTATTTAAAGTCAATGTAGAAGGGTGTAACTTTATGGGGGGGGTCCTGTCTCATGCCGCAGTGATTTTAAATAACCCAGTTTCACCAACATATTAAAGATGAATAATGAATCCCAAAAGAAAAAAAAGTTATATATTCTTGAAAACCACTGTAGGATATCACAACGCTTTTAGTGTACATGGCAGAGGCTCCCCCAGGTTCTCACTGCTGCTAAACATCAATTTAAAAACTAACCAAACAAAAAAAGAGTTTCTCATTATTTTTCTTCCATGCCATGCTTTGTAAAACAACACACTCTAAAAGAAATTCCTGCACAAGTTGCATTAGCTCACTTTCAAAAGCAGCAACTGATTGTATGGAAGTGCACATCTGAGATTCTGGGTATGTTTGTCTATCTGAATGTGTGTGGGGGAGTGGGTGTGTGGGTGTGTGTCAACTGTGCTTTAAAAAAAAGTGGATCAGGAGGTCATTCCTGCTGCATGGCCTCTCCTCTACCCTGTCATTCTATCTAGTTAGTGCTGCGCTCTCCACTGAGTTATCTGCTGCTTCCCCTCTTTGTAGCCGGGGGACACAATGTCTGTGATGAGTAAATGAAGAATCCTCCCTTTGAATTTATAAGTTCACGGGGCAGGACAAAACCATCATGCGCATTAAGAAATCAGGATTTAGGAATGATCTGATAAAGGCGTATAGCATTTTCCTTCCATTACTTTTACCTTTAGAATAAATAAATTATGTGCTCTTTTGTCCTTTGAGAGAACAACTCTGCATCTCTACTTGCCTAAATGGATTTTTTAGTCCTTGGACAGTAATGTATCCACGGGAAACAGCTCTGCCTACAGTCAGTTTACAATAACTTAATAAACATGCCTTAGAGACTGTGGGGGAACGTATAAGGCATCTATATGAAGTTGCAGCTCTTAATGCTCAGTTCCAATTCTTTTGGTGAGCTTGTTTTTTTTTATATGGCTCTTTACATTATGATTTAATGTGACCGCTATCAGGTTCAAGTGAGAACAGTCTACAGCCCTGAAGTGACCCGCATGCACAGAGGAAACATTTAGCCAAACACAGAATGCTGTGTTTACGGAGGTAAATATAGATGCTACACCTCAGTGTCAGCACATCAGTTTTTAAAGTTGTGCAGTCAGATCAGACAAAATTATGATATGATATTCTTTCTGACCCATGCTTTTATTTGATCTCTCAATGTCCTGCCTCCTCCTGCCCCATAATTTGATGTTTGTCTCATTAAAGTTGGATGAAATGTAACAGACATAACAGACTACAGACTAAGTTTAATCAAAAAAAAAAAGGGAAATGTATCTGATTCATTAGCACATATTAAAGTGGATCAGATTTAAAAACAAAAAGTTTTTGTGCTTTTCAGACAGCTGTTTGCTGAAAGTCAAATTTTAAACCATTTTGTTTGCAGTATGAATATACCACAGAGTACCCAAGGAATGTTACGTAGGTAAAGAATAAGATGCCAACTTTATGCTGGAATGATGCAGCCAAAATTAAAACCAGAACCTTGATGTAAGCAACATGGCAACGTACTACATCACTCCACCCAGCTATAAAGAGTTTGACATATGTACTTACATGGTGATACATTATGTTTATTAAAGATACAGTAACATGATCCGCAGTATTTACCTGAAGAACATTACGTCTATCTTGCAAAGTATATTTAAAAAATGGCACCTTTTATAGAACAATAGAATAAGAAAAAAGAATCTCTGAGACTAGCAAAGGGAAAGGGATGTTTTTCCAGGCAACTATAACTTTTCTTCTCCTGATGAAATGGGGACTTGAAGAAAATTAGAAAATATCAAATTAGACAAGATTGAAACCACAGGCCACAGGATATCCTATAGGAAAGCATGTATAATGGAGGTCACCACCCCCTTCAACATCTGCCTTAACCATGATTTCCAGACACGCTGTGTTGGTCAAACTATTCCACCAGTACCCCAGACCACCGGCTAACTCTTTCCAAGGTGACTGTCTTTTAACGTTGTTATTGTATGCATTAATAATAAAGATAGTGTTACAGTAAAGAATTTCTACAACTTCCTTTAATATAAAAACGGCTATTCTTGGCTACCTCATAGGAGGAGGTGGTCTGCCATGCTGATGATTTATGTATGAATCTTGTTAACTGAGTTTTAGGTGAAGACCCCTATGCTGCTCCAGGGAGCGTGCTGGATGCAGCTGAGGATGAGAATTTCTCTGGCTGAATAGCTGCAGAGCGCCACAGCTCCAGCTTGGGAGTAGAGAATATAAAACCACAGGCTGAGCCGCCGTCTTGGAAGTGCATGTGGAACTGGTACATATTGAATGAGTTAAACAGAATGTGATCTCAGATGTAGTAAGCCAGAGATGGTGATTACAATCACTCAGGTGCTTCACCTCACACAGAGTAGCCTACAGCATAATTGTCAAACATCCAGTTTTATCACGCTAATTACATGGAAGAAACTCGGGCAAATGAAATTTGCTGCACTATTTAGGATTCGGGAAGGAAACACCCACATGTGATGATATGTCATCTCTCAGATCATCAGGCTCCATAAACTCGCTAAACAAGGGCACATTCCTGTGACTTCATGTGAAATTTAGCATGAACTTTTTTTTTAAAATTTTGATTATTAATTCTGTCTGTTTTGGAGGAAGCAGAGCTTCAGCACGCCTACACATAAGCTCGTTTGTAAGTTCAGGGCAAATGGGGATCTTTGTTTGAGTTGTCAGTTCCAGGTATTGTCGAGCATTCTATACTCCTGGGAATCGGGATCTCCGTGGGGAATTTCAGGGGCAGCAATAGCTGATTTTTTGGGACTAGGAAAATGCAAGCGGACAAAAGTGGTGATATACCCTCTAATTAACTCTGTTTTTCCAACATTTAAAAGGAAAAAAAAAAGCGGAGGCTCAGTTTAGCTGCTGAGGATAACAAATCTTCTAAGGTGTTACTGGACTGTAATTTTGTTTGTCATAACAGAAAGATCATTTAAGATCCAAGTACATCATAAGTAGAAGGAAAGTATTTAGTGTCACACTTGTAAAACTCAAATCACCACACACCTGAATAAAATTGTCACTTTTTGGATTACCTGTAGTTGTTTTCTTCTCCATCTATGTAGAAGCGATCATAGTGTGAGAAGGCTTCATTCCCCTCCCTGTCTTTCAGCTGGACATCCAGGCTGTATTCCTGGGAGCTGGTCAGTGTGTGGATGATATCATTCCCCAGCCAGTGTTCCCCTGATGGCTCTCCAAAGCCCTGGATTAGGCACAAAGACATAGAATTAATAAGAAAAGAAAATATTCTAACAAGGGGGATGATTTTTCCAGCAGCCTGCCAATTTTTCTTTTTGTATATTAATATAAAAATGGAATTTGCTTTAAGAAGGCATATATATCATTATGATAGGTTGAGACAATCCTGTGAGTTTAGGAAGTGAAACGGTCCACTCCCAGAGCTGGAGACCAGTCAGTAGAGACATTAATTTACCTTAGTGCCATATCAATGCTCCATTTGGACTGGCAAAACTTACATAAAATAAAAGCTAAACTCACAGTTGGCTTTGCAGAGTAATCCACTGTTTGTTTGAACTTAAAAACTGGATATGGACATGGGTTTTCTACCTCATTTTTGGAAAAGAAAAACACATTGGGGATATTTTCGGGGTAGGAAAAAAATACGGGAATGCTTCTTAAATTCGCACATAACCTCTCGATTCGAGAAATTGTTTTATGAGAATGAGAGTGATGAAAGGAAAATGCTTTGTTCTGCTGTTTCCAGCTCTTAACTTTACAGCATGTGTGTGAGTTACAGCTTCAGAAATTGACTCTGTTCATATAACCTGAAATATAAAATGCAATGTAACTTTTTCCAATTTTCATGTATGACATAACATCACACAATGGCACAACATCAGCAAGGGATCTGTAATTATGTGATACTCAGTGATATTTTGAAAATCTACTAAAAAGAAGAAAGTTATTTAAGTATTTTCTGTTATGAATCAAGTAGACCACAATAACAGTTTTTCTTTTAGATTTAACGTAGCAGTAGATTTAAATATGAGTTTTTTCTTTCCTCCGTGTATCAGAACAATCAACAATTCTATCCAGTATTGGCCAGGAAATTGGCAAATGCTTAAGCCTTTTGAGATAAGTTGCCAAATCATTTGTTCTACACTAATAATTTAAGTCTTTGGTCTTAGTTTACCTAAAAGGACATTTGATATTTGGGCTTTTGTTTAGAGCCGTGATTGTGATAAATGAAAGATTTCTTGGTGATACTGTATTTGTAAGTAACATTGCTACAAACCACTTTTCCTGAAATAAACTTGGAACACTTCCAGTTTATTACCTACAAATTGCTCCAGTTAACATTTCTATGGCTTGGCTCAACTTTAGAAAAGACAAAAGTACAGGATGTACTGTAGGGGGAGAAAGCAATACAGAAACACCTCCAATTAAGAATATTCACGGTTTGTTTTAAGATCTTGGTTTTAATGATGCTTCTTGGCAATAAATCTTGAAAGGCCTGTTAATTTCCTTTTTAAATGATACCACGTTTGTAAGAAAAAAATAAGACCTGCCAAAATTCTCTGTTTGCCAATGCCAAACAGCTCATTCTTTTTTATACTGGTACCCTGTGAGCTTCTCCTGCTAAACCAGTCTGCTGGTGCCTCTTCCAACAGATTGGCTTGAAGTTCCTTTAGGGCAAGTTTCTCCTACAAGCAGCAAAATCCCATATCTCCACTGTCTGGGACTGACTTCAGTCCTCCAAGTTGACATTGCTTGCGCCCACACAAAGCTGGGCTTATCAGAAACTAGCCACAGAATTTGGGAGTGTATAGGACAGAATGGCCTGCCTGCAGTCCTGAAGACTAGTGGGATCGACTTGGGTGTGCCGCTAATGTCAGAGTGACCAACACAAAGCCTGACTTGTGGCAATTGCTGGTTTAAGATTGGGATGCCATTCCACAGCTGTGTGTAACCAAGCTGGTGACCAGCATATGAAGGACATGCCATACTGTTGTGACCGTGTGCAGCAGAACAAGCTTTTTGGCCTTTAAAGAGAAGATGAGGTAAGTTTTTCATAGGTGAAACCCACATTCTCAACTCTTCTCCTTATCCCACAAATGCATTTTCTCTACAAATGTGGTTGCATGTTGAAAAGGGAAGCAAACAGGCAGTCCAATGGTATAAAATTTATTGCTATAAAGCATTGTTGCAAGAAAGAATCAACCAATCAAAAATGTTCCTTAATTTTTGTGCTTAGTTTAGTTTAAAAGGATGTTTTCTTTTTCACGTGCAGTCGGGCTTTGTGACGCTGACAAAAATAATCTCAGGGCACTTTTAAAGTCCACTTCAATTTTATTATATTCCAAATGAATCAACAACTAATTTTCCAATTAGTTCAATTCAAGATTATTCCATTTGTATAATCACAATTAAAAGCTGATTTGCTAAGAAAACCAAACAACTACATCAACTCAGAGAGGACTTCTGAAAGGCAGGCAAAGCTAATAATTTAGCCTTTATTTAGTTTTTTACTGTTTAATGTCAATGTTGCAACACGGTCTGCATCCATCTCATGCAAAAGTGATGTTGTGTTAAGATGCCACAATCCATCGCTCACCACAATCTCTTTGAAATTCTTAAAGTTTAGTTGTTTTAGATGAGTTTTCTCTTCATGTTATACCATTTTGGGTGGCTGTGAACTTTTCTAAGGTGACAGCGCTGTGAGCGCATTCTGCTGCTGCAGGTATGACTCTGACTACTCTTCTGTGCTTCACACGAAACCACATCACACAAAAATAAAGAAACAGCTCTCCAAATGCATGCTATATTGGGAATATTTACACTTCTTTATCTTGCCATCAGTGGCATCTTTGCGATTGTAAAAGGAAGCAGTGATGTTTTGAGGTAAAAATAATTGATTTTATCAGGGGAGTCTGGTGGCTTTGAAAGAGTAAAGACGGATGTAATGCTTTCAGTCCCTCTCATCAGAAAAGCCTGTCAAACTGCACGATAAACTGGTAAAAATATAGTGTTGGCTGAAACACCAACACTGAAACTTGGAGTGGTCTTTTCTGTGTGGCTGAAATATGTTTTTTTCAAAGGGTCTCTGAATGGAGCGGTGCATTTCTAAGCCTGCATGTAATATGCAGAATGAATGAATTAAGGGAAAACTACACACTACAGATGGGGTTTGGCTGTGCAAACCAGGAAACGCTGTTCTTTGGATCAAAACACGGGTGTATGGGAGGCAGTTTAACAGTTAGAAAGTCGAATGAACTTAACATCAAATGCACCTGCATTAAAATGTATTTAATTATAGAATTTCATTTCCTATTTAAAATAAGCTTTTTTTTTTTTTTTTTTTACGTAGCTTTCATAAACAGTGTGTTTTTTCCATTAAATAAAGAGCAAATGTGCAGTACACTCTGTAAGAGCTAGGGTGCATTAATCACAAGCCATGGGTGCAACATTTGATAAACTCTGAGGGCTTTCTGAGAATTTGTGGACTGGGTCAGTGAAACATTTTAGTACATACATTATCTGCCATCTACAGGGCCCCAGTGCTCCCACGCCCTGACTGGAGCCAAATGTTTATCATCCACTTGTGAAAATATTGTCCCTGAAAGAGGTTTTTTAAGCTTCTCCTTTTTTCCCCTGCCCTCACTCATTGTGTTCGCAGTCACAGTCATCTCTGCATTTTATTTCCAAACCACGCCGTGGCAATTGATTTGTTTGTGTGGGTGAGAGACAAATTGCTACTATGTCCAGTTGAAGACACAAAACCAGCATCAGTCACTTGTTCTTTGTGTAATTTAACAGTCAGAGGTTTGCATGGAATTTTTTTGTCTGTTGCACAATTGCTATACTGTTTCAATTGAGTAAAAAACAACAAAACAAAACTCTGTGATGAGTTTTCACTGAGCATCATTTAATCTCCAAGCAAAACAAAAGCCAACAGTGTTACAACCCAGCCAAGGCACTAGAGCAACTTGACAGTCTCTGCAGTGTTGGCTGTGTTCAGGAAAGTGGGGAGCAAGCAGGAAAAGTATCAGAATCTTGAAGATGGATACAAATGATATTTTGTGAGACACTAGTTCATAACTTGTGTGTTATTGTGCATGATTTTGTGTATGAGGACGTGTGGGAGTTTGACACGGGGAGAACAAGCGAGAGCAGGTGCAATAACAGGGGAGGTGGCAGAGAACATGAGGGGCGGCCAAATACAACAACCGCAGGTCACCTGGGATCACAGGCTAGCCGGTCTCCCACGCCTCCTCATGCCAAACCACCCATGGCTAATTATTAAAACCTCCTGTGCTGTCCTGCGATACTGGTCAACACGACTTACTGATAGCAACGCACACTGACCCCCCAACATCTCCAAAACACACCATTTTGTAGTCCTTCCACTCGCGATTGAAATCGATAGAGCCGTTTCTTCGATGCTGCAGCACCGTCCACCCCCCGCCTCTGGTCTGCATGTCACAGAACACCTGGAAATAAAGAAGAGTCACAACAATGAGCATTTTCAGTGCTGTGTCTGTGTTATGAGTTGGCACTGCTGACTCATATATAACTTGTCACACATATTTGTCGCAATCACTTTTATCCTCTGAGTGAGGCATACATTTTAAGTTTGCATCAAGCCAGCTGGTGAACATCAGTCCACGGTCCTCCACCAGCTGCCGGTGGAACAGTTTGATTCTTCGGCAGCTAAAAATTCCTGTGCAATGTCTTTTTGTTGTTTGGTGCTGCATTGCTTTGCTGGGGCATCAGAGCTTTTTTTTCTCACTCAAAACAGCAATCTGCTGCCTGCAAAATACCATCTTGGGGCCAATAATGAAGTTTTACTTGTACTGATCAGATTCAGTGATATTTTCTCTTCACTCATTTTGAGCAATTTGAAATAAAAGTTTAATCAGTCCCAAGCGCATTTATCAGTAAATAGGGATTAGTTCCAGAGAGCCACATCTAACAGAATCAGAGTACTATCCAATAAGAAAGAAGAAAGTAAAGTGGTGAGAAATGACATGAAGAAATAAAACACACTATAGCATTTCTGTTATTTGAAGGCTGCCTTGGAAGCCTCAAGAAAATGTAGGAGGGGGGTATCCCACATTTCAGGGTGTCACACAATGATATGACCCAGGTGGGGAGGAAAAACTAACATCTCAGTATGTTCTCTTATCCCTTGAGTGGGGCCTGAGGAGGAGGATTTGGCGTTTTGGGTTACAGCAGACTGTTTTCTTTCTTACTTGGCGGCACATTTGGCTATATGTAGATGCGTTTGGAGGAAGAACAAGAAATGGATTTTACTTATTCACCTAGTGACAGATTTGGAAATTTAGACTTGTGGGGGTTGTTTTAGGTGTTTGAGGTGGACATATTTCAGCCTCTCATTTAGATGTGGGGATAAGCTGACAGAGGGTGTTTTTCCTGTGGGTAGAAAGATTAGATGCGTTTTATTACTGCTATCATTTTTAATTATATGTATTCAAAGCATTGGACTTGAATTTCAGTTTTTCTAAGTACTTTGTTTTGAATCTTTTATCATTGTTCTAACCTCATATTTGACAAATTATTAGTGATCATGCAGCTGGAACAGTTATGATTACTTATGACTTAAGACAAATACATTTTCCTGATCCGATCACCATGAATATGAGGAGTCACCATGATGTATAGATGCTGCTACAGTATGACCCAATGTCAGTGGGTTGTGTTTTGTTTGGGCCAATTTGAGACTTTTAAGCAATAAACCAGAACTGAATCAAGGTCAAAATGCATTTTGTTCTTTAAAACCCTCAAAGCAAAGCAAACTACACTGTGTTATAATTATTCTCAGGTGCAAAGGCCGATTGTTCTGGCCTCAAAGGTGCAACACTGAATTAGATTACAGAGGCTTTAAAAAGAAATCCAAATTTAAATCATGTCCCAGAAGCAATTGTTAGCCTGGCATGGATTAGTAATTCACTAATTTATTCATATAGGCCATTCATATTTAACACTTAAAATAATATTTATGGTAAGTAGAAAGAATTTTAGAGCTTAATGTTAACAATAAAATGCAGAGAAGTGAAGAGTTTATGTGATTTAAAAGATGAATAGATCCTCAAAGAATCAGGGTTGAAGAAAAATGTCAGTCGATGCATTGCACACATTAGCGTTAATGCTGTTTAATCCACCGAAAGAAAATTTTAGCAGAAATTTTAGCAGTTTAACACCAGCTAAATTTTGTAATCTTTTGGTCCATAATGTTTGACATTAATGTTTGGTCAATTGGGGAAAAAATCCAGTTCTGATGAGCTTAAATTGGGGCATATTGCCACCAATTGTACCAGAGTTGGACATACTCTGGTAAATGAATCATTCCACTGAAATGTGCTTGTAAGTGGAAACAAGAAGTGTATTCCAAATAAATAGCAGAGGTGGGCTATAATCACAGTTTGACTTCACTGAGCATGTGAGCATGAGCATTAAATTTTATTGCACCCTGTGCATATGTACTTTTCATTAAAAAGATATAAAACAATTTAAAATGAGGTTGAAAATATGAGCTGTGTGATTTATATTCACTTTAATGATTCACTGTCTAGGTGACTTTAAACTAAAATGACAAGTTCTTATATAAACAATATCTAAATAAAGATTTGTGGAAACATTTTGTCTCTGGTCAAAGTGGGAAAAAAAGTTTAGAAAATAGGGCAATTTGTATCTGCCCCATTTTCATACAGCCACCCACCTTGCCAGCCACACTGGAATTTAATGGCATGGATTGAAAGCAGTAGTGATTTGGGGAGTAGCTACTAAATTGTATCAGTGGAAACGAATGTTGGCCCCAGTTGGCAGGAAACACATGGTACCGTTGCCCAACACCTGGCTGCCTTGCCCACAGGAAATGAGGAGAAGGAGCTGGAGAAAACACGGGCAGGAGGAGATGCTGCCAACAGTAAACTAGACTGAAAGTAATGCATAACAACAACAACAACAAAAAAAAACGTTTCACAGTTATCTTTCTATTTCTCCCCTGCTAAGCTTTGAGGGTGAAGATCCCGTCCAAGAAAGCTAGATTTGATTCTATGAAATGATATCCGGCTGTTGGATGATATGGTTGAGTTGGCAAAGGCCAGTGTCCTTCAGATCATTGCAAGTACCTTTGAGGCTTTTTTGACTTTGCATTCAGCAATATACACTCACTCACCAGGAGGCCTGCAGGCCATTAAGCTCCTGTAGCTTAATATTTTTTCTTTTTCCAACACAGCCAGGCATTTACCTCCGTACCAAAGCCCAAGCAAATAACCATGAAATCAGAATAGTTGGTCATTCTACTTATTGATAAGCCCAGTGAATTTCAAAGATTTACTTTACACAGGCTGGGAAAAGTCTGTTAGGTTAAAATGGTGACTAAAACTGGCTCCAGTAATAACTACTTAAGGACAAAAGGACAAAAAGTCTTAGAAACAAGTTTTGTATAAATGTCAGTTTGGTTGATAACTACAGAGAAAGGCAAACAGCCTTTTAACTTTTTCCTACCTTGGAGCCCTGACTTCAGGCTCTGTTGCTAAAAATACAATCAGACTCATTCTATAGAGGTTTCCCAGGTTTCTCAAACATGTCATTTGCAGAAGTAATTCAGTGATAGCTCTGACTAAACAGATTAATTGTTTGTTGTCCATAATTTCTATTGCAGAAAATTAGGTAGGACCACAGCTGAGATTTTTTTTTAGAACTTATTCAATAACTGATGTTATTGATGTTATCATTTATTCACTGTGATGACAGTTATCTATTCTGTAATGTGCAAATGCCATTAGGCAGAAGCGCAAATGTCAGTTTTTGATGGAGTTTTCAAATGTCTGACTGTTTAGGGATTAGGAATCTTGTCATAATTCATAATTGGCCGAAACATACAGCATCAAAGTTGTGCCATTATAAAGATTAGCTGCAAAGTTTGTCCTGGCATTATTATGCTGGGCTATGCCAGTTCTTTGAACAAAAGGTGGATTCTCAAGAAGAGATAGACTAATCATGCAAGACTAAATTCAAGTTAAAGCATCAAAATGGTTATAATTACCTTTCTGTACTAGAATAAAGCTTTAGCATCTATACACCATAACCTAAAGGTGAACAAGATGCATCCTAATCAGATTTTCGAGCTACCTCGTCTTACTCAACTTGATGGGGAGGAGGAGAAATCCTGATATACTGCCACATAACAAAACTTCTCACCTTATCTCTAAAGAAGAACTCAGACACCTACAGAGAACAATCATTTTGGCCACTTGTATCCATGATCTTCTTTCAGTCACTACCTGCAGTGTCTCAAGGAGACTGATTCCCAAGCCCAAGTCATAGATGAGCCAAACTATATCTAGTTGTTACCTCTTTATCTCACGCACCAGTCTCGGTTCCTTCTTTATCACAGTGGTGACCTTCTGTGCCAGACCACTAAAGTCCCTGCCTTCAGAGGTCTTTAGTTCACAGAGCACCCAACCCTGATTTTCCTCTGCAGATGGTGAGACCAAGTAAATATGCAAAGTCCACCAAGGCTCAGCCACCAGGCACTGCAGACAAGCCCCCCATTCCTCTATTTCAGGTAAAGTAGTTACACTCTGGTGTCGATTCATCAAGGTCTTTGAGTTGTTAGTAAGCAGACCTCTCTCATGAGATCACTTTTCTCTTTGTGACTCTACCTGGGGCGATTCCCCCAGATTATCCCCCAGATAACAGCCTTATGAAGGTGCTCAAACTGCTCCACCATGAAAAGGTGTCAATTTACAAAGGGTTGCATTAGAAGATACAATGGAAAAATGGTGATGCAGTAGAAAAAAAAAGAATGGATATGTTAACAAGATTGAAAACTTGATAGTTAGTGGGAAGGACGTTGTTAGTATTCATGCCTTACCATGTCTTTTTCAATCCCTAACCTTATATTATCAGTGATATCTAAATTTAACCATATAATCTATTTCTGTGCAGAGTTGATATTGAAAAGCTGAAAGAAAACATTGACTCAGGTTTACAACAGTCTTTGACAGTTTCAAACAGAAATTACAATGTAAAACGAAAATATAGGTATGCAGCTTTTGTGCAGCTTTTAAAGTGAGAAAATTTTGCAGAGCTTTAACACATGTAATACTTTTATATAATGGAAAATATGGACATTATTTCCAAAAGCAGATGCTGGCATGTAACAACATCGCTGCCCAGAAAGTGAAGCCATTTTTACAAAATTTTACTCTCAATTGCAAAACAATCTCAAAAGCTATTCACAAGCAAGAATCACTTATCCTAATGTTAGACTGCATTAGTAAGGCTTAACGGGTTAAAGCTTTATTACCTTGACATCCTGGGTGGAGTTGTGAAGGCGTATGCTATATACTCCGCTTTCTTTCACTCCTGATCGCAGGATCTCAGCACAGTCCCTCATAAAAAGTGGTTCCCTCTGGGGCATGTTGGAGATTTCTGCAGGAACATGTAAACACTGAAATCTCCACACAGATCCAAAAACCATCCTCTGAAATCTTAATAATAACATATTGCAGATTGTGCATTGCTTACATTACAAAGTACTCTGTCTCTATAGAAGTTTCTCACTTCTTGTGTGCATTTGCATCTCTTGTTTGAATAACAGATGCTTAGAGTGCACTTTGATGATCTAATCACAATAAACTCGCTAACTCTTACCATTGCAGTGACTGACTTTAGTCAGCAGCTGTTGAACAGTGTCCGTGAGCACTGCCTGCTGTTTCTGCAGTAATGTGCTGTTGAGCATAGAGCTTCCAAGTTCCCCCTGAAGCTGACTGACCAGTCGACTTTGCCTCTCCAGAAGATCTTGGAGTTGCTGCTTTTCACTCTCTAAACCCTGTAGCTCCCTGCCGTACCGAGCCTCCAGCGCTAAGAGCCTCTGCTCCAGAAAGCTAAGGGAGGGAAAAGAGGTCAGAATTAATTTATTTTGTGCAAGAAATTCTCTGAAAAATAAATATGAGAGAATCGAGTCACAGTACTGTTAGATGGTTATTGCATGATTTTTTTTACATTTTTATTTTAGAAAAGGGGTGCAGGTCCATTCAGCATTTACCTTTCACAGTAGATATCGCACAAACTCACACAATTACACAGGGATGACTAATCGACATCAGCTCAACGGTCTCTTTGGGCTAACATCATATAAACACCTGTACCACAGCGGCACTCACAGATGGCCTGGAATGCTAATACGCTCAATCTCAGCCAGCAGGCAACAACCTGACAGCGTGCGTGTGTGTGTGTATGTGTCTCTGCGGGAGGGGGTACACCCCCACCCCCAAATGAAGATCATAAATCCAAGCAGCTTGATCTTTATAGCTTTGACTAACGACTCTGCAGCCGTTATTTATTGAAACAATATAGCCACCCAGATTGAACAAGCTACTTGGAAACCCAGCGCCCACGCTCAAGATGGATCCTCATTGTCTCACTCTCGGGAAAGAAAGGGGGATCAATGCCAATCATTTTTACATCACTTCTAATTCATATCTGCTTTGTGGGAAAACATTCAATGAAAGCAAGCTAACAAATTATTCTCCATTGTGTGTATTTTCCCATGAGGATCAGTCTCAGTGGACCATAACATGAAATGAGCTTAGCAATGTTTAAACAGTTGGACAAGTTGACAGAGTAAATATAACTCTATTATTGCATCCTGCACATTTAAACTGTTATGATTGTGATATTATGCTGTTTCTTTTACAATTATCCTAATACTTGCAGCATGCATTGCTAGTAGTCTGTTCTGTGTCTCTCTACAGTGTGCTGCACTTCTTGCCAATACTATTTTGCATGCAACGCTTATGAAAACAAACATGCCTCCTTGCCTGTTTTAGCTTGGCTGCAGTTCAAAAACTTGCTCTATACCCTTAAGGCTCAGCAGCTGTAGCCTTCTTCAACCAGTGCAGCCATTATTTTCTTTTTATTCTGCAGCCGCCCTGCTGCAAATCGGCTGTTGCACTTTCGGATCTCATGAAACCTTATCACACTGGGTTCCCTTGTCAAGATGTATCAATTTGTTTACACGTCAGAGCTGTGTTACTTCTTTGAAAGACAAGGGCTAAAGGGCAGAAGAAGGCCATGCAAAGCCAAATTTGTAACAGGTGCTGATTCAGAGGCACTGTGATCTTCCTCGGTCACACTTGATACAGATGGATGGAATGATAAACAACTGCAAAGAGTAAAAACACTTGCTCATTTTCACACTGCCTACTTCCAATTCCCTCCTGGCCCATATTTGACCCCATGTTTCAATTGGGAAACCCCTTCCAAAAACCGCTGCCTATTCACCAGGACACACATTAATGCTTGGACAATATGCACAATTTATTGTGCTGCTGTTAACAATTGCTTCATTGTCTTACTGAGTTGGATCACAGGGTCCAGTTTCATGCATATGTTCTACAACCAATTGTGAAATGCTTCCTGAGAATGTCCCTTATGTTGCTTTTTGTCACTTACAGACGCCACACCAGTCCAAATTATAAGCAAGCTAAAAAAATAGCAAAAGTTTGGGTCAGTAAGCTGTTTTTGTGGGGACTAAATAGCAAAAGTTAGCAGATTAATGTAAGCACAACATGAACTTATGATGTCCAAAGTTGACCATGTGATCAGCCTTTTACCTTAGACACACCAACAGAACTAAACATGATAGATTTAACAATGAAGAGCTCAGAATCCCACTCTCAAAAGTTCTCCTCGAGTTGCATTCACCTGTTTTTATCACTGAGACGTGAAATCTCTTGAGTCTGAAGGAGAATATGCTTCTCCAGACGGTTTGTGAAGAGCGAGTACTCAAGCAGCTGGATCTCCAGGCGGCTTGTCTGGTTTAACACCTACGGAATGATAAGAACTAAATAATGAGCCAGTCACAGTATTTGCAGAGAGAAGGATGAATTAAATGAAAATGGTGTTCAGGGATAAATTTATGAAAAAAAATACCCTTGGGGATAAACAGTGTCATGCATCACATCACAAATCCCATAATTTGCTTTCTTTAATCTTTTAATTAAAACTTGAGGAAGAGTGATATCATATGCACCTGTGACATGTTTTGAAGTTGGAGATGAAACAGAAACTTGAAAGAAAGCAGCTTAGATATTTGTACAGGTTATAGATTTGTATCCACTTTGATAAGAGAGAAAGAAAGCATTGGGACAAAAACAGCCCAATCTGTCATAACAACTCTGTGACATGATTAAAGACACATCTGTGTTGTGATACAGAGATTTATGTTTTAATTGGCTTTTTGTCAGACATCATGCTCAGCTCATTGTGTCAATCAGAGCCTGTAGAACCAAATACCAGCTGTTTTAAAACATCTGCCACCACCTTTGGGCACAGCTTCCCAGCAGGTTACAGATGATAAACATTTGATTAGCTATTCACCAAGCGCTTTGCTAGTAATATCATTTGTTTTTGCATGGCGAAACCCCTAGAGTTGATCATTTGGTTTGGCTGCAATCGGGTTATCCAGTGCTCACTAAACCCCTCCTGATAGACTCACCTGCGTCTCAACGTCTGTCAGTTTACGAGTCTGCTCTGCCGATTGACTGAGAAGGTTGGTCCCCATCTCCAACATGGCAGCTGTCTGGGTGTGCACTGCAGATCTCTTGATTTCCTCCATCCCAGAGCGCACATTCTCCTGGATGAAGTTCTCCAGCTTTAAAATAATATGCAGATTTTAGATTTTTTTTTAGTCCTTCTGCAATGACAGTAATATCGTAGAAAAACACATTCCTTTGCAACCACTGATACCTTCACACAATATGAAAGGGGCATCTAGTGATGTGTTTACAAATTGTGGAATTGAAGGACTTGTATGTCAAGGTACTCATGTCTGCATCAGACAAATATTCACTTATACTTTACTCTATATTCAGAAAGAGCTGTCAAACTATATATGTGGAGTTTAAAATCATCATATTCATGTGCAGAACTTTAGGGATAGTGACCAACTCTGTTATCAGTCACAAGCCTGGAGTTAGAAGCACTTGCAAAAACCATCACGTTACACAAGGAGTAAAAATAGGATGGCATCCATCTTGCTCCAATGAATAGATTTTCTTATTAATGTGGTCTGTTTAAGCCAACTGCGAGTGGAAGTCAAATTCCACTTTTTTTCAGCCGTGAATGATGGAATTTTGTTTGTAATAAAGCAGAGTAGAATATCGAACTGGAGAGTATTAATATTTATAACTCTTCCGAGGAGAAGAGATCAGGCTTTACTCATTAAACCACAAAACTGGAAAATGAAGTCTCGAAGGGGGAAAGCACTCAGCATTATCCGGCTAATGAGTTGGTATCCACAAAAATTGAGCTGAATTCAAATCAGATGACAATTGTTTGTTTGAACATTTGACATAGAAATGGGGTTATGATGAGTTATTGCAACATGTAGATCCCCCCCACCCCCCCCCCGCTATTTTTAATGAAATTTTAAGGAAAATTTGCCCAAATAGAGATGAATCTCCAATTAAATTGTTTGCCTGCTGTTAATCTTTCTCTCTTTGTCTCTTTGATCCTTTTGAACTTTCTCCCTAACTCCCACTTTAAATTGTTCCTCTACATGCCTGTTCTGCAATTATCTCACATATTTTGCCACTTTCAGGACCATTGAGACAGTAGGAAAAAAAGCCATCCAAAACAAAAGTTATGAAGAGATTACTAAGCGGATTAAGGCCTTCTCCACAGGAAATAACAAAGATCCATGCATCATAATCACCCTCATGCATTGAAGCTGCTATCAGTCCCCATTCCAAAGTGTTCCTATTACAGCTTTTGTTTGAGAACTCAATCCAGAGGTCTTGATATGCTTCATCTCTCCCTGCCAATTGTGTTAATTGAAGTTTTGTCACACGCTGCAGCCTGATAAATCACTTTTGGGATGTAATGAAATTGTGTTTTATTTTGTTTAGAAGGGTTGGAGTAGGGATCAGTTGTATCACTCCATATCTTAATTATGGAGCAAGAAGATGCCTTTGTTATCTGTTATAATTACAGAAGACAAGATCAGCTGAGTGTTTTGATAAATAATAATGATGAATGGAGGCACATCAAGCTTGGTACAACTGTGACTCATGTAAACTATTGTGGAGATTTCCGCAGATTTATTTTAATATTTTTCTATAAGGGATGGCACAACTGATCAATCCCTTTGCCTGAACTGAAATAACCACAACAGTAGATGGATTATCAGAAAATATTCAAGGTTCCCAGGAAACCAAAATACTTTTGTTATTCAGGGAAATTCTTCATTTTGTAAATTTGTTCGTGTTTGTATGTTTGCATTAAATGTTAACCTTTAAAACGTTGGGTGAAATTTAACAGTCTTCTTGTATGCTCTCAAGACAGCCATGTACTTAGCAAAGGTCATTTTGTCTGCTAGTTGCTGAGAAATTAGGTGCTGTTCAGTCGAGATTGCAACATTCACCCAGTCCGAGTTTGCTTTCACCTTGCACTCAGCAATACATGACAAAACCTCCTTGCCTGAGGTGGCAATGTCCGAAGAATTACTGAAAGAGAAGACAAGATAAACTACAAACAAGAAAACTTAAACATCTACGAGTTATGACTCCTGTTTCCAATACATAAATTGCAGGCCTAATTCCATTTCTCTTTTTCTTACCCCTACCCTTTCCAGTGGCGTGTTGTGGGTAAAATTACTGAGGAAGCTCGTCACGTGCATAACTGTAGCCTATATATATAGAGATATGAATATACACTATATTTATATATATATATATATATATATATATATATATATATATGAAGGATTTCACCTACTGTGTTGGACATGACAGGCAGGTTAGCATTAGCGGCTAGCCATACATAACTTTTCACATTAATAGTCTGAACTCCATCGCCCCTTTCCATACGAAGCTCCGGTTTTCGTTATCAATTTTATAAGAAATTGATGTTGTTGTGGTAGTTTGGTGAAAGTATTTTTTTGCTAAAATCTCCAAATCGTCACCTTATATCTTCACTATGAGCCCGTTGTTAATGACGATCGCTATGATTCTGTCATGACTCATGGACAGACTTCTCTGGTCTGCTTGGGGGGATGCAAAGGAGCGACTAGCTTCCCTTGGCGTCAGGTAAACTAATCATGCTCCGGCTAGTGGCATGACGTTTTCTCGTGTGATTGGCTGATCATTGAAAAAAATTGTCAACAAGGGATGACAGCCTGGTCTAACCTCCTTTCCGACACGATATGATTTAAATTAGTGATTCACCACAAGTGGGCGCTGTTTCAATGGGAAAGACGGCGATCAGAGAAACGGTGAGGCAGAATCCTCTTTTTATTCGCTCTAAAATTAAGAG
>JAVQJG010151521.1:0-18957 GCA_036024015.1 Craterocephalus amniculus
GGTCTGTATGGGAGACAGCGGGTAGGAGGAGGAGGGCGTAGGTGGTTGGGTGGGGGGAGGGGAAGGGGGAAAGCGGGCCAAAAGGTCAGCGAATCAATGGCAGCTAACGGGCGGCCTGCCCAGAGTGGTATGGGAGTTATCTGTGCAATCTGCTCCACATGAGAGCCTTAGTGTCAGCCTGGCATCCGCTCCACCTCCTCACACAGCACTCTCCTCATTCTCACTTTCCTTGACATGGTGGCGAACACACACACACACACACACACACACACACACACGCTCACCTAGCTGCACAAACGCACCCATGAACTTGCTGGTACACACTTCGCTCCCTCCCTAATTGCTTTACAGCAGCACTTGCTTTTTTTTTTTTTTGCTTTTCCCGACGCCCCTCCCTCTGACACCATCATCATGTCTGCGGCATGAATCATGAACCCGTTCAAATTCGACCCCCCCGGGGAGCTTCAGAGGTGCGCTATCTGATTTCAAGCCCCTGCCCAGCTGTTGCTTAAGACTGTAGGTAAACACCCAGGCATCCGGCGAATCTGTGGGACCAACAGCTGCCCGCTCGTGTCAGCGGGGAAAGCTCCTGTTCTGTCCAGACTCTTTTTTTTTTCAATTTTTTTTTCTACTTCAACATTTGCTTTGTTAGCTCAGCAAGCTGTTACTGCAGGAGTTATGCTACAACATGAGGCCATACATAATTCCTCAGGTCTTTTTCTTTTTTTTCTCTCTCAAGCTTTGATTTTCAGATTTTCACACAAGACAGAGAATATAGCACAAGTATTGGTTTTGCTGCCCCAGCCTCTCAAGGTCATGGTCATTTCTGGGCTCATGTTGGTGATTCAACTGAGTCAAAATATCCAAAGTTAGAGTTTTTCTCCCCTTACATGTTTAAACTTGGAGATTTTGAACTGTTGTTTGAGAATATGTTTCAAATTAAAGGAAGAATACATGATACAAACGAGTAAATGTGGGTGCCAACTGTTTAAAAAATGACAGATTTGGATGAAATGTCTTAAATACATCAAATTAGTTTGAGTTTCCGAAACCTTATTGAGCTGTAGTGAGCTGAAATGATTGTCTTATCTTCTTGCAAAAACTCATGAAACTGAATCTTGGTATGCAGATTCCACTTTTAAAACTCCATTTTCCCAAATGTTAATATCTGATTAAAAGAACCGAAAAGCATCATGGAGCCCAGACCTGTTGCTAAATGTTCAAAGATACTGAGCGATGATGCCGAGAACAGCTCATGTTTTGGCAAGTTTAATCTAAGTTCCTTAGTCAACATCTATCTTTAGAGCTTCGTCATGTCCCCAACTCTTAATTTTCAGCCCCCCACTTCCCCTCTACACCCCCCGATTGGCTCCATACCGCTCTCCTCTGGTCCCGTGGCCTCTGGTGTGCCCAGGCGGCTCAGCTCTTCGGGGGCTTCTGGGTAGATGATGGCAGTGTCTCCGCGCTGCAGGTACTCGGCAATGCTCACCACGTGGCTGTCGCTGTCATCCAGCTTCCGCTTGGCAAAGAAGTCCTCCAACTCTGAAGTGCAATCCATGCTCTTGACTGAAGAGAGAAAAGAGAGAGAGAGACGGTGAAGGAGGAGACGGAGAGGAGGGGGGACCAGCACGATCTGATTCACTTCTTCCCCCAGAGAACCGTCCTAACAGGAGAATACTTGGGAAGATCTTGGTGGAAACTCGATGACAATCGCCACCCTGAAACATTACAGCACCGCTTTGGGGAGCATAGATCTGAATTACAGGGCTTGCTTGTCACGCCATGTCTGCTAAAACAAGAATTGTAACTTAATCAGGCCAAAAGTCAAAGATAAATGTGCTACTATGAGCTGCTGAGGGGCAACGTGTAAGAAAAACTTTGCTGATTTAATTTGCTCCTGACAGATAATCTGATTTGAAGTTCAAGACTGTAAAAGGGGCAAAAAAAAAAAGGAGAAACACTCTCCTTTACGTTTACATACACGTATACAGAATACAGTTTTAATCAGCAACAGAGCCACGTTTCTCTGTATCGACTTTCACGTAGAAGGTCAATCAAGAGGCTGCGGCTTTTGTTGATTCTGTGTTGAACAGATTACCGCCGCCAAACCACGAGGCAGCGCAGGGAAGAGAAGAAAAAGACATGTTCTGCTCTGCCATAGCCGAGCAGGACGCGTCTTAAGCCAGCCAAAGTGCTGAGGCCACACAATGCGCGTTCTCAAATTGTTTCCCAGTCCCCCTCTCTGCAGGGAAACTCTTAAGCTGCAGCGTGAAGATAGCTGCCTCCAAAACAGCAAAAAATAACCGGAGCTCAAAAGAAATCAGCAGCCTTCATTAGTCAAGGGGAGGGATGACTCTCTGAAACAAACCTGAGGAGATTCTGGAGGCTGTTTTGACAGCATGGAAAAAAAAAAGCAAGTGACGTCTCATCAGGCTTCCTCCACCCTCCCCGTTAATGAGGCTTTTTGACTACAAGCCAAGGTGAGGTTTAAAGAGCCATTTGTTAAACCGCGATGACTCCGCGCCAGCCAATTTGCGAAAGGTCAAGGTAGCAGATATTTGGATGTCAAAAATGGCACCGAAATGTCATCAGTGCCAATGGATCACTTTTGATAACGGTGATGGCCAAATTTACAGCATTCTCATTAGGTGATGCTTTGAAGACGGATAAGCTAATTGAGAGAGCGCGAATGTGGCGTTGATTGACTGATGATTGACCCCGGGCGCGGCTCGGCCCAATCAGTTCCTGGGCTTACATCTAAAAACCTTCAGGGTCGATGAAACGTTATTTATCTAACGCTGAACCTACTTATGACATTTGGATGGAAAAAGTCAAACGTATTTCTTTAAGAAAAGCTTTCATTCCGGCAAAGGAGGAAATCACCTGGATCAAAGAGTGCTTTGGCATCAGGACGTGATCACACTGCTCATGTCTTTAAGCAAAATCACATGTGATCTGGTGGCAGGGAGCTTCCACTGTATTGTTTCCAAAAGTCCTTTAAGCGCTCAAAATGGAAAACATTTGCCCCGCTTGGATTTTCAGCAGAAAAAGAGAGAAAAAACCACGAGGAACAGAGGGTAATAAAAGTTGAAAGGGAGGCTTTTTGAGGCATCGTGGCGTTCTGTGGGGCCAGTTTGGTTTACCAGAGCAGCATCCGAGGCCAATTGTCGAGGTGGCCAGGATGATATCATGGAAGGCAGGGGCGTGTTGCTGCAAATCAACCACACACTTCGAATGAAAAATGGCAGATCGGGTTCAGCTCAGAGAAGAAACACTTTGCAAACCAAAAAGGCTGAAAGTAGCATGTGAAATCAAACCTTAAGGAGGTTCAAATCGCTCCAGCTGCATGTGAGCACACCTCAGCGGAGATTGAATCGGCAATAGTAGATTTCCTTTTAATTAAAGAACGTAATTTGCTCTTTTTTTCCTTGTTTTAGGTTGCCAGGCGAAGGTCAGGAACCCGCCTATGGGTGGGACTGACTGGTTCTCCTGTGCCTCACATTTTGATCACTTTGATCACCTTTTTTTCCTTTTTAAATTATTTATTTGTTTTTTACATTTTTGTCACTTTTTTTCAACAGTTCAGTAAAAAAAAAATTTTTTTATTTGATTTAATGCATATATATATATATATATATATATATGTGTGTGTGTGTGTGTGTGTGTGTTTATATATACATATATATGTATCTTTAGTACACAAGCCCTACATATTTATTTGTCAAATAAAAGATTACTAATTTAGTATCTTTAAACTTAAATGTCAATTGTCAACTACAATGAATAAATAAAAAAATAATGTCCTTTCTAAGACTCCTTCTAAGCTCCATTAATGAACAAATACTGGTTTATTTCAAACGGTAAGAAGCAAGAAAACTCACCTGTACCATTTCCAACTGCCTGCAAAGTGGCATCAGGCCCCAGGGCATCAAAATCGTCCTTTATTTCATCTGCAGCACAAACAGAGAAGAAAAATAAGAAGAAGGGGGGTGAGTAACGGCTACAATGAGGCCTTTAAGAAGAAGAAAAAGGTATGAAGAAAGCAATAAAGGCACCGCTGTGCATCATGGTGCACCGCAGCTTTGTTCAGCATGCTTAATGAATGCTATCATCCGGACCAGACAGTGACTTATTTACCTTTAACATGACATCAAGTGGCGGGGGAGGCAAAGAAAGCTTCAATCGCCAAACACAGCGATTAAATACAACACGGAACACATCCACCTGAGCAATCACGGAGCTCCAGCCAACACGCAAGCTGAGCTTATTACTCCCCGGCTGTGACACTGCTGCAATCCTCTGCATGCAGGATCACGCGTGTTTTATCATATGTCATTTGGTGGATGCTTTTATCTGGACCTGCTGCGGATATTGTGAGCACACACATTTTTGGGATTCACCACAAGCCCTGGCAGAGAGCCGCAGCCTTGCTCCTGTAACTAAAAGGAATACAAGCCTTTGACCGCAAATGGAGAGTTGGACCTACACAAACATTTCTCGGGGGCAGAAATAACCTCATTGGTTGGGGGCAGACCTCAAGTGGGTGGAGCCAAGGAGTTTGTGTTTTCTGGTGAGGAATAAAGGGCAACTCAACGGACAAATGAGGAGAAAGAACTTTATAGATCTCTTTCCGCTGAGTTCATGTATCGCAGAGTTCTCAAAGACTTGGAACCCATTAGGCTCCGCCCCTTTCTAGATTGACCTCAACAATTCAGTTTCCTGAGGAAAGCCCAGAAAATGCTTGGATAACTTCCCCTTTCAGGGTTGGCCCACGAAAAGCAAGTTCATACTGCCTAATCAGGATAATGGCACCCAGCCTGTGCAGACAGGGAGATATTATCCTGGCACAGGTGAGGCAGCTGTAAATAAACAGAGGATTGACAGGCTCATAAACAAACCCTCTTCTGACAACCCCCCCCCCCCCCCCCTGCAACTCACGGTCGACGGTAGGACATGGACTGGACAATCAGCTTAAGAAGCCCCTGGTTCCTCCTGTTTTGCCTCGTCGGTAAAAATTAAATCAAGGTGCTTCCGAGAACATGTGGCTTTTGTATTAAATAGGGAACAAAAAACCTGTATTGTTTTCATTGCACGCATCTGCTCTTGTTCTGCTGCTCCTGCAAGGACGATATAAGTGTTGCATTGTCAAGGGTTTTTTTTTTTTTTCTGACAAGCAAGGTCCGATGTCGCCGACTGTCCTTGGGTTTCTAAACCAGGATAAGGACCCCCATAAGAGAGACCTGGCTGAGATAATACAGGAAAAGTTGTGGGTGTGTTGTTGATAATAAAGTTATCCTGCTTACATTACTCTGCACAAAAGCCAGAAGCAACAAGAATTTTTATTTTCAGTGGAAAACAATGGGCTCAATAGTTGTGGAATGCTTTCTGGGGTCTGCAATTCAGGGTTTGCTTGAAATTAAAGATTTGGCTTCTGCGGTGAAATGATAAATACTCCTGTCAATGGCTTCAGAGAATAATGACAGACTCCTCTGGAGGGGTAGTTTAACTTCCTCCTTGCCAGAACTTTTTTTTTTTTCCCTTTCCTTTTTTCTCCTTACATTTGATTGCAAGCCAAACGGCATCCAAACCACATTCGCAGTATGGGAAACTAAATGGGCTTTAAACAACATAAATTAAACTATGACAAAACAAAACAGATAAAGGGGGAAAAAGGACCTCTGCCACGGATTAAAATATACCCACATGTATCAGATATCAGCATGGATGAAAATCTCCCTCACATTTCTGTGTCCTCGTAGGCACCATGTTTACTTTGGGTAATCAAATTTGACTGCATGCTTTTGGTCTGACGCAAGAGGGATGACCAGTGGGATTAACTGGCCCTTCACTCTCCCCTATTTACCTTGGAAAAGTTTTGTTATCTGTGGTCTAAAGGGAGGGACGGTTGCTTCCAGTAGGAGGTAGGCTAACACCACATACCCCTCTCTGCTGAGGCCTCTGGCACACATGCATGCACACATCCATGCCAGTCCTGGGCTACATTCAAATGGGACAAAGTGTCATTGTGGTGAACTGGGTGTCTGGCTGTTCTGCAAGGAAAGGCACTGAAAACAGAGAGATTTCAAAAGGGATTGTGTTGTTTAATCAAACATCTTCTGATGATATCTATCTATGCCACAAATACATGCTTGTTCTTTCGCATGGGAAGGAGTTTTCAGAGCCAACTGTCCACTAAATGGTGGAAAGAAAACGATGTTTTGTTAGCAGTAAATCCCCAATGACCTGAGGCGGTAAGGTACACACCTCATTGAAGAGTGATGTTGGGGTCGGAGGGTTGAGTCTTGGGCTCCAGAGGAGTCCAGACTACCTCAGCTTGACTGTAATTCCACCTATTTTCATAGCGGCTCTGATGATGTTTGTCTTGAAAACATTCCTATTTTTATGGCTGGTCGCCGCAGTCGCAAGCGCTTTAAAGTTCTTCCTTCGTGCATTTAGCCTCAGTTATCCTGAATCTGTCGTTTCAGAATCACAGGCACAAAACAACCTCAGATTAAAAGGTGCCAGTTTGGCTATTTTTAGATTCAAGGTAAATAGCAGATTCTCTGTTTTTTACTGTGTTCTCCTTTTAATATAACACCTTGGAGAAGGAGAACCATCCAAAACATGGCACTTACTGCAGAATATGCCCAACTTCTGGGTGCAGCGGCTGTTTAAATGGCAACTGCGAAACTTGCTACATGTGCAAAGAAAACAAGAACCACTGTTCAATCAGAAGCAGAAGCCAAATTTGGCGAAAGATTGTTTTGTTTGAGGGAACGAACATGCTGCCGCAGTCCAGCAAACATGAGGCAAACTGTGCAAGCTGTGAAGTCAGAAATCCTCCTAATGCCTCTGAAAAGAGTAAAGGGGGGAAAAAACGGCAAAGGCAGGCGAAGGTGATTTATTTGAAAATGTCTGTCAGTGATAATGATGTCATGCTTTCCAGCACATCGCGTCCAGTCTCACTGTGGGATTAGGGAATGTCAAGGACAATGCCAGACACAAGATTGTGATTGTGCCCTGGAATCAGGAACCGCTTTGCGATAAACCTGACCACTTTGAGTGCATATGTCTCAGAAAAGTCCTCTACGTGTACTTTACATCAACATTCTATCTTGAATTCACCACCATCAAGAATTTTGGGGGTCTGCACAAACCCCCAGGCACCTACAATCTGCTAGGTTCGCTCTCTTTTCTGAGACCCGCGCAGCAGCTCTTGATAGGGGAGTGACGACCAAATCATTTAGGAAGGAGGGAGGGTGCTAACTTATCTCAGGCCCAAGTTATGTGCTGAGGTATCACTGTAGACACTAAGGCACCGCGGAGGGGGAAAAAAAAAAGGCTGGGAAACACAGCACCCGCAAGATTGGGAAAGAGCCTCCCAAACACTCTAATGAACTTGACTTGCTCTCCGAAATATGTCAGACACTTTATCACACAAGAAGCATATTATCTGGAAATTGCAACATAGTTGAATTACAGACATTATGGCACCGCAGGTCTTTATCAAATAAACAATTACCGTATGCAATGACAGCTTGTTTATCCTTTATCTTGATTTATTTACCAAAGTGTCTCCTCTTTCTTCCACCCCTTAAGGAGCCAATATGAAGTGTTATTTAGGAGAAGTGAGTATTGATATCCACTTTTTTTTTCTCCATCCCTAATAAATGTGCAATTTTCCCCCATATTAAAATTTAAGACTGCTGAATGTTCCCCCGTTTTTCGGCACCGTGCACAGCTAGTTCATTAGCAGAAATGAATAGCAAAGCCCAGCTCATTTAAATGGGCTGTCTTACATGACTTCTCGCCATACTCTGTTCCTGTCACATGCTTCCAAGAATCATTGACTCTTATTATACATGTAAATGGCTATCATAAAAATAAAAATTTCATTTAAGATTGTTAATGACTTTTTGCAGCAGTCTGGCTTCCTTTAATGATTATACCCTGCCCCCTAATTAAAAGTATTTATCTTTCAAGCATCCGTGACTGGAACCCTTGCTGTGGAGGTGGAGGGGGGCCTTTGCTCAACAAAAGACGATCAATCAGTCAAATTTTGGAAGGTATCACCTGCCTGGGAATTAAAAACACAACCTCTTACATCCTGCAGTGTTTTTTTTCTTCCATTCTTTTCTTTCTGTGTCTACATTGGTGTAAATATTTCTTTTGAGGGGGGACTTTTCTTTAAGCACGAACCAAATGGTCTCTATCGCTCGCAGAGCAACTGTTTATCACGTCTGTCTGCTAAGGGAGCATCATCGGGGCTTCACCGTCAGACCTGGCTCAAACACTGTTTGCAAACCGCTTGGTGGGGTTTGTTTAAGTCTACACGAGCACCAGATGGGTGGGGTTTACGGTATAAGATGGTAGCACAAGTAGCAGGATGTGCACACAAAGTATCGGAAGGTAAGCTTACTGCTAGTTTTTTCTTTTGAAAGCCAGCTCACCTGAAAGCAAAATTTCTGGCTAAAAATGGTAATTTGGGGACGTTTGATTAAATTCTACAGGATGGTCGGATATGAGACACTCACCAGTACCGTCGACTGAGGCGCTCAGCATGTCGTTGTCCGGCCAGATGTGCTCCACGCCGCTGTCCCGCATCTCATCGTCCTCTTCCTCCTTGGTGAGCAGGCCGTGGCTTTCGGCGCGCGGCGAGGCCTCGGGGTTGGTGAGGCTGGCTGGGCTGCCCGTGCCATTGATCAGGGGGTCTTCCTCAGACACCGGCAGCTTGTCCTCCTCCTCCGTCTCTGAGCCTGTCTCCACCACATTCTCATAGTTGAGAGCTACAAGAGAGAGAGAGTGAAGGAAAGGGAATATTGAGCACTTTTGCAACTGCTTTAGGAAATGGAGGTTTATTGCCCGATTTAAAAGATAACACCACATCACTGCTTGTATAAAGGCGTAGCCCCCCTTTTTTTTTTTTTTTTTTGGGTTACACCCCAATTACAGCATCTGCGACTGGAATTTGTGACTGAACCACAGCAGTGGGCAGACAGCTGTCAAGGAGATGCGAGCCAAAATAGCCACTAATTTTCAGTCCTGCTCACATGCCTCAGATGCCAACAGGCTGCACCTTTCAGGATAGCTCCGCTCTGAGGCATACCGGTCAGGTTTGAGATGCTCAACATAACACATGCAATATTACAAATCTTGTTGCTATGCATACAAAAGCCTTAACCTACACTAATTTAGATTATTCATTCAATGCACCCCTTGGATGTCTTCACATTTGCATTGTCAGTGAAGTGTGAACATAAATATAAATGTTCCTTAACTCATGAAAAATAAAACACAAACACGACAGACCCCTTTGGGCCAATCGGGAATACAAATTCAGAGCTGAAATACAAAACACAAACACACTGAAAGCTCCAGAGCAGCATCAGCAAGGCTCGCCCGCTTCAACAACACCCAGGTCCCAGACATATGCCTGCTTTTCTTAAAATAGACGGCCTGTAAACAAGGGCTGTGAACTCAATCAAAGGTGGCTCTCGTGCAAATTAGTCACCGCCATCGGCTGCTTCTCAGTGAATACGCACCACAGCGTAAATTATTGCAGAAATGGACGTCAGAAGACTTATTGGAGCAGTGCAGATGGAGTGCTAGGCGAGCCAGAAGCATGGCATCACATGGGGACACACCTCATTGGCAGCTCGTACAAGAATGTTCTGTGGTGAGAGCCAATCATGGGAGGGCCCAGAGTTAGAGCCACCACACTGAAGAGGTGGAGGCTTTTTTTAATGTGCTTTAGCTGAATTTATGTTTCTGAGAAATAAAAAAAAAGCTACAACGAGCTCGGAGCTTTGGTGAAAAGCAATAGATTCAATCCTTGGCCGCGTTACTTCAATACAACCCTGTAAGGAACCGAAACGCTTAATAAAGCTAAGCTTTATGACAAAGTAAGGCCTACTGAGGGCTTAAAATGTTCGTGCCTCTTGAACTTTCTCAGAATCAAAAGTACCAACCAGATAAAGTCCATGCATGACATTTCTTAAAACATTATACATATCAAAAGATAAGCCTCCCCACATCTCCTCCTAACACGTCTCAGAGCGATTGACTGGTCTGCACTTGCCTTCAGTGAACAACTGCACAACAGGTGCAAATTAAAATGAAAACAGGGCTTTCAAACGTGGGAGGGGAGGCAAGGGGGGGACGGACGAGGGTGGCAGGCAGAAGGGGAGGGGGATCAGGAGGAGGAGGAGGGTGGGAGTGCGGTGACCTGCCTCGAATACCAATCGGCGGAGGAAACAAAACCTTTTCAAGAGGTGTGATCACAAGGGTTTAGGCAAGTTCAGACTCAGTAATGCTCCTTATGGATGACAAAAAAGGCAACCGAGGCTCGAGACTAGGAGCAGAAAGAGATGTTAGGAATTCCTGGGTGGTCCACATCTACCTTGGTAAAACTGAAATTGCCCCCTTTGTTCGAAAAGTTGTGTAATAATGCACCTGTTTACCTTCAAATATCTATGTAAGGGAATGCCAGAAAAAGTTCACGGGTATCTCACAACCTTTGAAAACAACAAAACAATCACCTCTCTGCTCCGTCACTGCAGAGATTTTGGACTTTTCTCACCAATGTCCCATCAGCTCTGTGTCCCCCCAACTTCCAGAGGAGGGGGTGCGGCAGTGCAGGGCTGGTAGAACAAAAGGCCAAGAGGCTTGGGAAGCTATCAACCCATCCCTGTGAACCTGATCCCTGGATGCAGATTCAATGACGGTAGAGCAGGGGCCGGCTGAATGAAATTATCTAAGGCTGGACAGGTTTTAAAGGGCCTATTCTTTCCCAATAAAAGGAGCGAGGGAGCTTCTTTTTGTTTAGCAACACATCCACCGCGGCAAAGCACACCGTTCTGACTTCCCACATAAGGAATGAGGGAATGCAGCAACTGCAGATCTTTTACACAACTAACTTCTCAGGACACGATTAAGAACCGAAGACTTCAAAGCTTTCAGAAGAAAATCTGAGCTTTCTTGTTATTTTAAATTTTTTTTGTAACCGGTTTCAAGCGTTTCATGTCTCCCGCTGGTCCCCCCCCCCTTCTAATCTCTTGTGAAGTCTTTTCCTCAAGTTTCCGAACAAATTTAAGCGTGGGGGCGTTGAACTGTCTGCGAAAGCTACAGTAGATGCAATCTTCTCCGAGCGTCAGCTGTCAACGTATACCTCCAAGAAGGCAAAATGACAGTGGGGTGCTCATCAAGTCAAATGCGTAGTATTAACATCGAGAAAGCTGCCATTGTCTAGGTGCCAATGCTGACAAGAGCCTCTCCTTTTCTGAACATGAGGCATCTATTGGTATTGTGTCATGCAACAAAGTAATTCTAACCTACTAATATTTCGCAGGCAGCTATTTCATCTCCCTGAACCTCAATCTTAATCAGCCTTTTGTGTTGCTGAGGAGAAGAAGACAAAGAGGAGATAATGTTTACTCCTCAAATGCCTCTTCTATCCTTTTCTTACCTTAAGTGTCATCCTTGACAAAAGCAATTATGGATGACGCTTTGTAAACTGTTGTTACCTGTTTGAGATTGCTTTCTTCTCTTTGACTTGAGTTGTGCAGATAATTAAAATGACACATGTAACAGCGCAATTCTTGTTTAATATCTGGTTTTAAACTATTTGACATAACCCTTTCACAGGCCTGGCATTATTCTGTCACTCACCGAAAAAAAAGCACAGAGCAAAAACTAATATTGTACATTGATTAGGATGGCTAGAGCCTCGGAAGTGACAGGCTGAGAGAATCGGAGTGCTGAGGGGAAAGACTTATTAAGTCTCATCTTTCTTTTACAGCGAAGGGAGAAAAAAACAACAAATACAATGGTCCAAGCGATACTTAAGATGTGACAGTTGTATTTTACAGACACAGAGAATGAAGTAAAATTAATCTAGTGCCGAGGAGCAAACCCTGAATCTAACATGATTGTATTTACAAACTGTCAGATTTGACAGCGAACAAATAGCCAGAGTAATCAAAAATGTCTTTAATGCCGGAGTTATAATCTGCTGCTACAACGTGAACAGATTACCCATTTTGGTGGCACTTTTGACAACAGCTATTGGACCACACTCTTCAAAAAGACACCCAAACTCAATCAGAGGAACACACAGCCACTAACTTGTATCTTTGATGACATGAAATGCACTTTTATTGATAATTACGGCTTTATTTGGTGCAATATCTGAAATACAAACGCTTGAAGTGGTAAAATTTGTTGTAAAAAAAGATTTGATAAATGTAGAACCATATTCGGAACTGGATTTAACCTCTTTAGAGAAGCAAAACACTAAAAAGAAGCTATACTTTATGAAGGTGAAGGCTTTCTGCTACATATTCCCCATAAAAAAGAACCTTCCCTCCAAGTTCAGAAGTGCTACACCTGCAGGCTGCCAGGGAAAATAATTTCGCAGCGCTAACAGGTATAATCACATTTATTTAACAATCCCCAAGAAGTCGTCCAGCACCCACAGGAGGCTTCACTAACAGCCCTTCCTGCTCGAGTCTTAGAGCCAGAGAGAAAAAGAGCTCTAACCGCTCAGCAGGCCAGCGGTGGAGGTGATCGCTGTGGGGGGAATGACTAACACCCACGTTGGCGCTCTCATGCTAACCCCGGCTGACTTTTTAGTCAAGTGTCGAGGCTTAGCTTCAGGTGACACGCTTGGCCTCCTACGCCAATAATGAGCCAGGACATTCTCCCTATTGGACGATAACTGCTCGCGTTCGCTCCCTGTCTCATGAATGTGAGCCAAGCGGATCACCTGGATGGCTGCGAGGGAGATGGGGAAGCAGGAGTGCTGTGGTAGTCGGGGTGAGAATGTTTTGTGTGTGTGGGAGGGCATTAAGGTGGAAGCGAGGTCGCTGCCTCGTAGCTATGGCCAGTGGTAGCAGATTTTCACGATGACCTTTTGTCTGCCATTGTTCCTGTCTGCAACAGTTTAAGCACTTCCTCGGGTAAGTCTTACTCAAGTCTGATGGAGATACCACAGCTTTATTTTGCTTTGTATAGTTTTTATCACTTAATATTAGATTTCAATGCCTTCCAAATTCAATACTTTTATGGATACAAACTTTTTGTTCTTGTAACAGGAAAATAAACATCCTTTTTCTGATAAAACTAAAGTAAAACTGACCTATATCTGGATCCTTAAACTTTTTCTCGGTTGAGTGACTTCTATAACATAATACGGCATAGCCGTCCAGAAACGAGCTCAAAGGCAAGTCACAGCAGACAAAAGAATAGCAGACGTGTTTGGATATTTTGTGCTATCTTGTCTCAGTATAATGGCGTGATCGAGCACAAGGGGCAAATCAGGGCCAGGTCGGTGAAAGGACGGTGGCAGAGGGCAAACAAAAGCTCTGAAAAGAGACAGAAAGAGTGAGGGGTGAGGGCCGGGGAGGAGGGTGGGAGGCGACTTGAGAGAGACGATGAATGGTGAAAACTCAGTGAAGTGTAAATGCAACCTGGGTGTGTGTGTGTCTGTCTGGGCAGTATGTGGTGCGTGTGTGTGTCTATAGAGACGGGGGAGGGGTGTTGCTGAAAAGTGAAGTGAGTAAGTGTTTGTTTGACAGATATAAGTTGTTGAGGGCAACACTTTTTTTTTTACATTGTAGGTGTTTAAAAGTCATATTTAACCTTCATAAGACAACTAATGACTGAATGTGACATGATATAGAATTGAAAAGATCCACGTTTTGTGAATTATAAGACATTAAAAATCTCTTTCAAATCTTTCAAAAAGTACATCCCTTAGACATAGGTAATTCAAATAATGGGAATAATTGAAAGAAATTAAGAAAATCATATTTATTGCATCTTCTGAATCCAATTTTCGAGTCTAACATCATTAAAGGATCAAACCAGTCAATTTTAGAGAAAAAAAAAGAAAATCAAGACTGCAAAACCCTGGAGATCATTTAAGGCGATGGGGAAACTTCCAGCTTGTCGCCACGGATCCGTCAAGACGCCGCTGGTTTTTGTCCACGAGGAGACCCTCGCAGCAGCTCTAACTCTAATTCAATTAAAGTCCCATTTATTTGCAGAAGAGGCCCGAGCAACAGGCTGGGGGGGAGAAGGGAGGCAGAGAAAAAGCTTCAAGGTTTGCTCGACAGCTCAGAGGTCCCACCTTTGCTGGGTCCTGCATGGATTCACCATCTGTGCCCCCTCCCCTCCTCCTCTTCTTCCTCCTCCTCCAGTTCACACATGTTCCTGCCTCCAACAAATGTTCGGAGTAAACCCTCCTCCCTCCTCCTCCTCGTCACCCAAGCCAAAGAAGAAGAATAAAAAAGACACACAAAAGCTTCCCCTAGCTGCCCTCAGGACTCCCAGGCCAGGCGAGTGGGAGGGAGAACGCAGAGAAGAAGAACAGAGCAGGGGAAGGTTGGAAGAAAAAAAAAAGGGGGGGGGTTTACAGATTATGTATATATATTTTATTCCGGCTCAGGTGAGCTTCCCTTTGCTTGCTGGTGTTACCCTGACACACGTCAAGCAACAGAGAGAAGGGGGGGTGAAAAAAACGGTTAAAATTAGAAAATTTAATTTATTTGATAATTTCCCAGAATAATTAGAGTTAATATGGGTTAATTAATATGCAAATCTCTTAGCAGATGTTCAGCAGCGAGGCTGCGCGCGGCTAAGGAAAAACAGCCCCCTTCTACTTTCTCCTGCCTGGTTTTGGCTGTCAGTTATTGGCCCGTAATTACTGTAACTAACCAAATACACACACACACACATACGCACACACATACTGTGACGAAAAAAAAAAAAAGGAGCGTTTGCTGGATGAACTGCTTCCAGTTTTTGGAGTCATCGCAGGCAAAGTGGGGCTTCTCACTCGCATAAAGGAAGACCATCGCTAATTTCCCCTCAACTATAAAAGGCCTATTTATGCCGGGAGCTGAATGAATGCAGCGAGCACTTTAAAGCATCTGAAATTTGCGGGGCTTTGTGCGCGTTATGTGCGCGTATAAATATAAATTGTAAAGACCACGCAGCGGTGGAAGAGGCAGCGACTACACTGTGACAAGAGCACCTGCGGGTTCATAAAGGAGATGTGGGGAATCACAGGCGTGTTTATGTGTCCGTGGGAATTAAACTTTGCTTTCACTGTTTGAGACTTGCTGCTGTTTAAGTTTCAGATTTCTGAGCTTCTTAAAGATTAAAATCTGCTTTTTTTAAATTTACTATGATGTAGAATTTCTTCATTTAATAATTTAGGCTTGATATGAACACAATGGCTACACTTGCAGCTGTGGAATGATTATGTCTCGGCTTGTTTGTATTCTTGTGGGAGGAAGACGGGTTACCTTTAACAGGAAGATTTAATTCATGAATTCTTCCCTGGGGAGGGGGGGGAATATCAGAGTCTATCTCGGGGTGCTTGCCAGGGTACTCCTGTGGTCAGCTCTCTCCAATAATAATGCGTGTCTGATAGCAGGAGAGTCTGCGCGTGCGCGTGCCACAAGCTGAGACTGTTATCTAAATCGTTCCTCTTTCTCTATGGCCTCTTTCTCTCTCTTCATCTCCTCCTCCTCCTCCTCCTCCTTTCACCCGCTCTCAAAGGGACACTGTGGCTCAATGCCACCAGTCCACGCCCCAGCCAACAAACACACACATACACACCTACACGCGGGACGCAGCTGTAGCACGCATTCGTAAAAATAGACGCACAAACATGTATGATGAAATGGCATGTGGATCTTTTTTATAAATAAGAACACACACATGCTAACACACACTCAGGTAGTGGAATCTGCTGACACGGCCTTGTCGTTAGATTTCGAGGTGGGGCTGTTATCAGGTCTGACTCTTAAATATGGAACCTGACTGTGTGTGTGTGTGTGTGTGAGGGCCCCAGGAGAGCTGGTGTGGCCTTGCAGCACTTTGTGCGCAGCACCACCGTGATAACACATCTGCTTTGGGTTCATCTGTTTATGAATCATTCTTATCTGCCTTGGAAGTGCTACATCAGTCCTGTGTGTGTGTATGAGAGTGTGTGGGAGTGTACGTCTGTGTTCCTGAATGTGTGTTTCTCCAATTTGTGTTGCTGCCAGTATTTACAAGGGAGGGAAGTAGGGATGAGGAGGAAGAGGTCTACTTTCATCCCAGCAGAAATAAAATCCATATTTACATTTCTATTTTTTTTCATTAAATCTTTTATGTCTACTTTTTGTTTGTTTAGTCTCACAGTGATTTCTTTTTCACATATTTTTTTTTTGTAATTTTTAATTGTACTTGACCTATTCATTTATTTAAATCCAAACTTGGCTATAAGGAGATTCCTTACAGTAAATGATTAACTTTGAATTATTCCCATCTTTTCAAAACTGTAAAAGCAATCAAAACAAGTAAAAACAGTAATGTTTTCTATTGGTTTGAAAGTAATTAATTATACTTACTAACCTAAGCTGCCAAAGCTTAAACATGTCATACCTTTCAGATTTGGGCCCCACTATTGAAGATTAGAAGTTAAACCATACTTCAAGTAGATCTGAAACCTGAAAAGTTTCCAAAAAGATCCGACAATAAAATCAATAACCTTGAGAATTCAGCTTGTGGAGATTTAAAACATGTTCAACATGAATTCATCTGATGCGAATTAACATCTTCCACCATCTTATAAGAGTTAACAGTTACCTAAAAAAGCCAAAAAACAAACCTAGAGTTCATGTGTAGAAAACCTTTTTCCTCATACTTTGGAGAAAACTCGCCCTTTCAGCACAGAGAAGCAAAAACTAAGCAATTTTTCATCCCTGACGCCTCCCCCTGTGCCTCCATTTAATAAAAAAGAATCTATAAAAATAAATTACTCACACTAAGTATATGCAAATTCAAATGTAAGCAATCATTGAAAATTAATTTTGGCAGAACTGATTAAAAGCTTTAATAAATCTATATACAGTATTGCGCCAATCTGATATTGTAAATTTATTACGCTCCCTGTAAGATTAATTAGAAAGCGATGGTAACATATTGCACTGCCAGGCCAGATTACTGTACTTTTTTTTTGTTAATAACAGTTAAGCAGAACCTGAGCTGTAATTACCAGCTAACAGAAGCTTTTGATGCTGATTTCTTGCACCAGGAGAGAGAATGAGACCCAGAAAAAGGGAAACAAATGGAGCCGCCTTCTTTCAAATGTGATGCATTTATTTGGGGAAAGAAATACGTAATCACCGTTTGAAGTTTTAATGCGACTAAAAATGAGAATATGATTCGAGATCTTTCATTCATTTGGACTGCAAGTTGAGCAACAGCAGAGTTAGGTTCCTGGTTGAGCAACTCGAGACACTTTGGGTTACTTGGGTAACACTTCCAGCTGTTACAAAGACAAAGAGCTTACAGGCACTCATCCCAGACAGACCTTTTTTTTCCTTTTTTTTTTCCTTACTCAGACGCACAAACTGTCAAAATGGGACGCCAGTTAGCACTGAAAACAACCAGTTTGATCTGGCCAAGGTTGTTTTGCATTCTTGTCGGTGGCGATGGGGCCATGGCCACGTTTATCTCTGCAAAACAGCACCTGAAAGCTCAAACAACTGTTTCTCACCGCCTTCAAAACTCCTCAAGAGCGATCTGACACCGTCCCAAGTTCCTGTGCTTCGGCTGCGTTTCTGTTTATCTGACTTTTTTTTTTTTTTTGCAGAAGAAGAATTTAAATGTCCCGATCTGACGCAAGAAAATGATAACAGGAGCGGGACAGAGTGAGACCTCTTACTATCATTAAACTCTGCCAGTTACCGGTTGTTTAAAGGTCGGTGTGTATGTGTGTGTGTGTGTGTGTGTGTGTGTGTGTGTGTGTGTAAGGAGAACAGAGGGGGAAGTCATGCAGGGACCGCCGATGGACTACAGAGATCAGACAGGATGAACCAGGCGGACGGGGGGTCCAGGTGAGGGGGCCACAGGAGGGGTGTGGAGGAGGGTTCAATCCTCTTCTTCTTCTTCTATGGTCCGAGCCAATCTGGGGGCCTGGGGCCTCTTTCACATGTTAATGAGTGTGTAAAATCACATCTGTTACCCCTGCCGACACACAACCGTGCACAGACACACACACACACACACACACACAAACACATAGTAATTCTCTATCACCTGAATAGCATCCCCACCAGGTATCAAGCACCAGGAAATGGGGAATTGTGTCTGTGTGTGTGTGCATGTGTGTGTGTCTCATCCACAGCAGTCTGTAAATCACACACTCACACACACATACAGGAGAGGTGGCCTGGGCTCTTGCAGAGAGGGAGAGCCCTCTGGAGACAGGCAACTCTCTCTGACACTGTTACCAACTTCCCAATTAGCTACCAGCCAGACGAGGGTTGAGAGTAGGGGAGGGTGGGGGGTCGTCGGGGATTGAAGGGGTTGGGGCATGGACAGATAGGGGGCATAGCTTAGTGTCACGGCAACAACCTGAGCATCCAAAAACATCTCCTGCGAAGCCTTTTTTGCACAATGGGTGTGATTCTTCACTTGAGTCTGAGCGGCTTTTTGTGATGCCAATATCACAGTCAGTGGCACCACAGAAGAAGAAATGAGCTCACTAAGCATAAGATTGAGCTACAGAAACGGCAACAGTGTCGAATGAGTGTGGGTTAAAAAGCCTTTCATCAGGTCTGCGAGTATTTCTGTGCAGTCAAATTGTTGGGTAAAACGTTGGGATTTTAGCCTGAATGAGACTTTGCGCACCTTTTCATTTGACTAAACGTCTTTGTGTGCGCGTCTTTGTTAGACAGAGCCAGCGGCAAGGTACGCCAGGTGTAAAACAGCAGCGAGATGACACAACTTAACCTCACTCTCGATCTCTGTAAACGGCACAAACAGGCAGCGCTGCAGTCGGAGGCCCCAGAGCCCATGACTTATACATGATGTGGGTGGGTGTAAACAGGAGCAGACCGAGGCATTTTGTTGCCTATTTCCCTGTTGCTTTCTTTTTTTTTCTTCCTTTTTCCTCCTGTT
>JAVQJG010151535.1:0-12702 GCA_036024015.1 Craterocephalus amniculus
TACTCAAACCCGTTAAGATTTTAAGTATGTGACTGTGGACACTTACCGTACTCAAAACGAGCAGAAAGATGGCAGACAGGAGCGCCTTGAACGAATCAACTTTGAACAAATGAAGAACCGCCGGCTATTTTAATTTTTAGTGTATTTGTTGTGTAGCGATGTTTATTTTAAACACTAACGGCCGCTAAAGCTAATGCTAGTTAGCTAATAGCTGTCAGGTAAAGAAGCATTATAACCATAATAAACGGGCGAATAAAAATAACCCAAGTGGGAACAAAATCGTCATGGACCACAGAGCATATGGCCAGTTGAACAGACTGCCACATTTCACATTATTGGGGTATTTTAACTTTGATGGCGCGCTGCGGTGCGTTCACTGTCGGCTCAGTCAGCTGTGGCTGTAAGCCGGTCACTTCTAGTGAGTACTCCACATGATTACGCGATCTGGGACAGCACTGCGTACTGCAACATCACATACTAAGCCATTAAGTACATAGTATGCTTAGTATACTCAGGTTTGGATTTTAAGTATTTAGTATGGAAGTATGCGATTTGGGACACAGCAAAACTAAACCAATAAAGGTTAGTTTTCGACTAACGCTTGTTTTTAGGCGGGAGGACTGTTAATGTTTCTCAAAGCAGAGATGGTGGATTGATGTTTATGTCACCAATGACTATTCATTTTTAATCTGCTTGATTAGTCAATTAATTAAAACGCCCATCTCTGGTCCTTACACAGATACTGTAAGTGTCCGCAACACCTCCTCCTGCAACAACAGTGACTAATTGTGTGACATCAGACGGGTCGTCCTGCAGGATCCTCGAAATATGAGGCTTGAACGCTGTCAGTCTTCATAAATGAGGATGAGGATTTCTTTTTGACAGCCATGATAAAAATAAAAAAAATATTAAAGTCTTTTGACAAAGGTTTTTCAAAAATGATTTTGGGACCCCCTGATATCATGGGAACCACTGCTTTAATGGAAACCATGGAAATCAAAAGAAAAATTACACGATGACGATCTACCAGTGTTACACTTTTGCAACCTTTAGTTGACACCGGAGAAAGACCCGGAAATGACAAAGTTCCCCTGATGTTCACAAATAAATCAAAAGAATCCTTTAAAAAGCTTCTGGATCTTGTCGGTGATCTGGATCAGCCCCAAACTGCAATCCCTTGTTCTTTATTCCTAAAAAAGTCATCTAAATCCGTAACTAACCGGTGGGTATAACTTTACCCCCCCACAGTTCCCGTCCCCGGAGTGGGACACGGTGACCCCAGAGGCCAAAGACCTGATCAACAAGATGCTGACCATCAACCCCACCAAGCGAGTCACCGCCACAGATGCCCTCAAACACCCCTGGATCTGCGTACGTGTGACACGAAAGCGCCTTCATGTCATCGTATTCTCCCTCTGACATCACGCTGTCTTCGTATCCGCAGCAACGCTCCACCGTGGCCTCCATGATGCACAGGCAGGAGACGGTGGAGTGCCTGAAGAAATTCAACGCCAGGAGGAAACTGAAGGTAAGACGGCGGCGGCGCTGCGCTGGTGAACCTGCAGCAGAGTAAACATCTGCTTTCTCCTCTCCGCAGGGCGCCATCCTCACCACGATGCTCGCCACCCGCAACTTCTCAGGTAAGACTCCTCCGCCCTGACTGATCCCCACCTTTTTACTGTTTCTGAATATGGATGACAGCTTCTTCCCTCCTCACCGCTGAGCTCTAGCAGATCAGTGATGTCCCGTCTACAGCTGCCGTGAAAGGGCAGACTGTCTGATGGTACCGAGGAAGACGTACCTGATGTTTACGTTTACTTTCGTTGCCCTGAACTTGTTGCCAGTGTTGCATCCATATCAGTGCTCTGTCTTCAGCGCATGTTCTTGTTTTTTCTTCCCCTCCTCTCTTGTCTGGTACCGTGTGAAAGGTAAGAGTCCTGAACACATCAGAGTTACCCCTTCTGAGGCACGTCATGTCATAGAGCCTTCATCTGACACGCTCAGTCTCTTGGTTGCCACTTCACAAGGGAAATAAATCAACTTTAATATATTCAGTAATTACCGGTATCTGTAGACTTTGGCCACATCTACTGGAGTGAGAGCATCCATGACCACAAACTGCTTGTTATTAACTAAGCAGAAAGGGGCGGAGGCACCAAGTGGACGATTTGTGCAAACTAATTCAGGATTAAATCATTCAAAATTAAAATATTTTCCTTCTGGTTTACATGGAAATGTTAATTCCAAATAAATGTTTACATGGAAAAGATGTTTTCTCAATTCCAATTTAAATCAGGTTTCCATGATAGAGGATGAGAGAGGAATTATCTGATTCAGGATTAAACGTGGAATAAACCAGCCTCTTTATTCAGAATTAACATTTAATCAGGAATTAAGTGTTTGCATGGTCATTTTTCACCCGTTTAAAGCTGAATTCACTTTAATTCTGAATTAAAAAGCAATTAAAACTCAGGTAAATGTGGTCAATGAGCAGCTTCTGACTCTTGAACAACATGTGGAAAGACAGATCCTCAGAAGCCTCAGATTATCGGCATCAAGCAGAGAAAACATCTGAGGAGCTGCAGGAACTAAAACTGGTCTCAGATCTGAGTAATTATTCTTAACTGGGAGGATAGCGGGAACCATCGGCTTCCAGGAAGAAATGTGGTCCTTGTTCCTCTAATCCGGCTTCCAGAAGATGTCTGATGTCACTGCAAAGCTTCTATCATTATAAAACTTCCCTCCTTCCCCTCCCACTGCACCCACCAGTCCTCTGCTCCCCGTCCCAGTCTGTCTGCATGGAAACCAAAGACCGGTCAGAAGTAACATCCCTCACTTCACTCAGGCTTGTTTCTGAGCTGCATTTCACATGAAATGTTTCCCCTGACTGAGAGCAGGAGGAGAAAGAGAGAAACTGGTCTGACTGTGAAGCTCTGCATGTTCCACACTAACAATCCTCTAAGTTTTATTTCTATTCCTCTCCTAATTTGCATTTTTCCCTCCTCTGCTTCCAATCCTAGCAGAGCCCACTTTGAGGCACCTAGTAATTGGCTGGCCTTGAATAGACCTGCCGCCTGCGTGTGTGTGTGTGTGTGTGTGTGTGTGTGTGTGTGTGTGTGTGTGTGTGTGTGTGTGTGTGTGCTTGTTGTTTCCAACCGGCCACTGATTTTCATGCATTTTTATCTTTGTCTCTACAGCAGCCAAGAGCCTGCTGAACAAAAAGACAGATGGTGTCAAAGTAAGTACAGCTCCCTCTCCATCTTCCCTCTGCTTTCTCTTCCTGTACAGAATAATTCGTACTGGTTTACACCTCATTCTGCTGCTTTTCCCAGTGGATCTGACCATCTTCTGTTCCTCTACAGACTGCCATGTAGTCATTGTAACGAGTGGAAGGTGTAAATTGCCAGTTTGATTATGATACGATTCGTTGAAGTGTGAATGGAAATATAAAATGGCTCCATTAACAATTTGCCAAATTGTTAAAAAAAATTAAACCATAAAGAAACATAACATGTGACACATTTATATTTATTTTTAATTTTGATTTCTATTTCTTTCTTTGTTTAATTTAACTTGTTATTAATAGTCCTATTTATTCACTTTTCCGTTTTATTTTCAGTTAATTTATTTATTGATAAATGTTTTTATTTTTTCCTGCTTTATTTTTATTCCTATATTTATTTCTGCATCATTTTCCTTTTACATTTTTTATACCCAAAATTATTCATTTCTTTATTTTATTGTCATCTGACATTTCTTTATTCATTTATTGACACGTCATATTTTCTTCTTTTAGCATCTTTATTCCTGTTTCCTTTTTCTCTCTGTGTCTCTGCCTCATTATGTAAAGACAAACGTACAGGATAAATGGATAAAACCAGCTACACGTAGTGGTTAGCATAATCTGACTGCTCAGGACTGCGTCGGCTGACCACGTTCAAACCGCGGACGTTTAGATGAGAAACAATCTGTTCTTTGAACATAAACAATAAATAAAAACTTGTGATAAAGTCCAGCAGACTCTTCTTCCAGAACGGATGAGGTTGCTGTGATCTGATTGGTTAGGAAGTGGCTCTTCACCTGTGGTGATCTTATTTCTCAGGACCAAACGGTTCGGTTTCCAGCATCTGTTGCCAGGGTGAGGCATGTTGATAGAAGCTGATGAACCAGCTTCGTTTTAAATGTTGTTCATATTTATAACTTTTTCAGGTCTAAAAAGTTTATAAATACTAAAACAAAGGCTTGTCGGCTTGTTTAATGAACTTGTGAAAAGTGTAAAGTCATTATAAACTTTTGTGATCATGATATGATTAATCAGTTTAGGCGATAAATCAATATATGGATATATCAATGTTTGGAAAATTTGCAAATTCTGCATCGATGTGATACTTCAATATCAAATATATTTCATTCATGAGCTCAGACATTCGAATCTATAAAGGAGTTTGATCAGGATATATTGATTCTGCCGAAAACACTTTGGACATTTTTATTGTTAAAACGAAGTGAATTGAAACAAACTAAGTTTTCTTTATCAGATGTGCCCACCTCACAATTACTGCTTTGATATTTGATCCAGATTTCCATCATTTTCTGGATGTAGTTCGATGTCCTGTTAAACCTGCGATAGCCTGAGCTTAGATGCGGCTTCATACGGGTTGTCAGATTTCCCACTAATGATGCCCGTCCGAGAGGAGGAAGGACATCTGCCGTCTGAGCCGAGGAGGCGACTGGAAAGGAAGACAGTGTGATTCAGGACTTCATGTCAATCATTCTCCAGTCAGCTGTTATAAATGGGAAAACCTCAACTGATACCATGAGGTGTGTACGCGGTGCTGATAAGTGTGTTTTTCCTTTTCCCTCCGACTGCTTCTGAATCTGACATTTAATTTCACCCTTGTTTGGGATGTTGATGAACCAGACTAGCTCTTTCTTTTCCTTCCACACTCGTCTGATTATTTTCCTCCACGGGTTCGCCCACACAAATTATGGAGGATGAATTTTAATTTAATGGTTTTATGCAGTGGGGAGCAGAGCTTCAGCTTTATAGCAGAATATCAGACGGTTTAATGACCTGTTCAGGGGGAAGTTGTCAGCTTTGATTCTTGGTAAACAATAACTTTCTTTCACCAGATGAACTAAATTTAGTTTCACTTGATGAAAAGATGCTGTTAACACAGATTACACTCATCATCCTTTTATCAGGTCCACCTCCAAGAACCGGGCCAGACCCCCTGTTTAATTCTTTGTGTGATAGATCCAACGAGGTGATGGATGGGACACATTTACCTTATTTTCCGGATTATAAGTCGCATTAGTCAAAAACTGTACCATGAAGAGGTAAAAACGATGTATAAGTCATTCTGGACTATAAGTCGTATTTATTTAGTAATTCATCTAACTTAATCCAATACCATTAACAGATATTTAATCTGGCCAGTTTTTCAACTACAAAACAGCACACAGAACAGCAATGTAGCACATTAGCAGTTGAGCTACATAATAGCATTAAGAACCTACCTGGGAGGCTGAATAGACCGTGTTAGCAGAGCCACGAAGTCCGACAAGCTAGTTAGCTGTAAACTAGTTCACCAAACTTGAACCGTTCCTCTACCTACGCTTCTCATTCCCCGCATATACCGATCTCATTCCACTTCACTGAATCCACTGAATTCTTCATCTTTGGTACAGGCACAGCATTTAGTTGTTACAAGCCTAGAGCTCCCTCTGGTGGCTGCAGACGGTAACACTTACCTCTTGGTTCATGTCTATCAGTATGAATTAACTTTTAAAAACATACAATTATACATATATATGTCACACTTGACTATAAGTCGTGGGATCAGCCAGATTATGATCAAAAATGGGATTTATAATCCAGGAAAATACGGTATTTGTGTCTATACATAACTATGCATCGGAGAGAACAGAGAGAACCGTGGAGTTCCCCAAGGCTCCATCTTGGGGCCACTGCTGTTCAACGTCTACATGCTCCCACTCAGACAGATGATGAGCAGATGGACCTGATTGTGGCCGCTGACTGGAGGTTTCAGCCATCAGCACGTCATGATGTATTTGGTATGAAACTGCTTCGCCTCTGATGTCTGTGGTGGCAAAAAAAGAAGACAGGCTGTTCAGGAAGGTGTAATCTGCTGCTTATTAGAGCTCTGGCAGACAATCACATCCCCTTTAATTTTGACAGTTTGTGTCACAAACTGTCAGCCTGACTCAGTCCGGATTATTTCAGTTTTCTGATTTATATTAGGTTTTGTAAAAAACACAAGAAGATAAAGAACAGTTCTGACTTTTAGTGATGACTTGGACTTAGTTGGACTTATGTTGTCCAGGGTTTCCACTGAAGACAAGCTGAGTTGAACATCTTGTTGTATACATGGACCTCCATCACCTCTGCAGTACAATGTCCCACTTTTCCCTCCACAGCAGCTGCTTGAAGACTGAATGCTTGGACACTAAGCCTTCTGTCTGTCTACCTGTCTGTCCACTGTGTCCCTCCAGATCAACAACAAGGCTAATGTGGTCACCAGCCCCAAAGAGCCTGTCCCCACTCCTTCTCTGGTACACTGTCTGCCTCGCTGCCTGCCTGCCGTCTGTCTCTGTCTGTCTGTCTGTCTGCATGACTGTCTACTCTCACCTCCACCCTTTATTGTTGAATTATTTCTGTCTGTTCTGTCTGTTCTGCTTCTATAACCGGAGCTCTGCACGTTCCTTTGCATTGCTGTACATGTGCTACATTCTCCGTTGTTGTTGATGACGGCTGTAATGGCCCCGGGGGCCATTCCAGGCCCACTGTGGCTAAAACACCATCGCCACAGTATAAGAGTATAGGCCTTTGTTGACACTGGTTTGTTCGTTTACCTCCATTAAGTTCTTTTTTTCTTTTTTATGACCTCAGAGACGATGCCTGTTTTTTAGATGAGAAGATCGTTGCTGCTGGAAACTAAATACCCAATGCCAAACTAAATTGCTTTCTGGCCTCCACAGAAATAAAAAAAGTTGACATTGGATAAAAATTTAAGTTTGATGTAGTGAAAATACTTTTCCTAAAGTCAGTTTAATGGCCGGTTAACCTTCGGAGCAGAATGTCTATGAATGGACAAAAATGTCCTCACCTGCTGCAGGGAAACGTGACAGATATAACAGCACTTCGTTTTAATGATTTATATGTTGAATTTTCTACCGTCCAGCTATTTTATTCAACTCCTTTACAATCTGATGTCACTGTTTGGCCTTTTCACAAAATGTAGAAAGAATTGAAAATCATTAACATATTTGAACCATTTATTACCATGTAAAAGGTCAAAATTAGTGATGTACAGAAAGTGTCCACCCGGGGGCAGAAGATCATTATTATTATTATTATATAAAACTGGGTTTTAAATCTAGTTTTTACCATGAATTAATGCAGTAGAAATACTTTGTATCAGTTATAATGCTAACAGTTTTGGAGGGTTAAACACACCTGATGCATTTCTGAGTTTTGAGAGGCCAGCGGTTTCTCTCTCCTCGTCTTGAAACTAGACTAACAAGATTCTGGCGTATGCATTCCAGGAATTTAGTTGGATGCAGATGCAGCACAAAGCTAAATGTTTTGGTGTGAGTTTACAACTTTTTTGTGCAAAGAAATTAGTGGTTATAGTTTGGGATAAACAAAACCAGTTCAGGACCAGTTCAACTGGGGATGGACCTCCATCAGCCTTTCTGAAGCTTTTTCTACACATCGATCGATGGCTGCTGCTGCTGCTGGGGATGGGGACTGGGTATTCCTGGTTTAACTCAAAGAAAAATGAAAAGTATATCTATTTGTTAAATAGGTACTTTTTGGTTTTTTTAGATTATTATTTTATTGTGTGTTTAATCAGTTTTATCAAATAACACAATAGACAAAGCAGTTTTAGAGAATTAAAGAGGACATGTCATGCTTTTAAATCCTTCCTTTTCGCATGTGAATCATTCATTTATGGTTTATATAAAGTAGAACTGCAATCCTTTGGTCTGAAATCATTGTAAGTACAGCTCCACACACCCCTTCTTAACCCCTGTTCTGAGGTGCTTCTGTACAGTCAATAAGAGCAGCTCATTTTGGTGCTGTCTCTTTAAATCAGAACAAGACATTTCACACCCCGCCCCCTTCCAGGTCACAGAGCGTTCTACTTGGTTCGACTCCGCCCCCTTCGGCCATCTTTGTAGCTTCTTAGCAAATAACGATAGGCAGAGAACTTTTTTCAAAAATAACGTGACCATATTTAGTGGAACCGCAGCAAATACACTGATGTAATGGACAAGAAAACGTAATGGCGAATGGAGAAAACTAAACAAAATGAAAAATATGACCCAAAAAGAATAATAAGATATATACGCAGCACCGCATTTGCTGCACTCCTGAACCCTTAAAAAAGACAAAAACATGTATCTATGGCTTAAAAAGGAGGATTTTGCATGGTATGTCCCCTCGTTTACACAATTTTCATGTAAGAAACATAAAGCACATCTTAAATGCGTAGATTCCACTTTTCATCTGATCCACATGTGAGTCACGTGCATTCACATGATAGGGTCTCAAAGCTACAAGTACATGTAGACCATAGGTGGAGTACAGGTAGTTGCTCTCAGGGTTGGCCTCCGTACTTCCTATGATGTCCATTATTGGTTTGTAACATCTGATCTGAGTCTGATGAACCAAGCAGACCAAACCATTGTGAAGGTGGGAGAAAAAATTGAGTTGCGAAAATATCGCATTTTCTTTTTTTGTTACACAATTTTGAAATTGATTTTTGAAATGTCCATTTTGGAAACCTCTGTGAATCTGTTCTGTTTCACTGTATCAGAGGGGGTCTTTTTAAAAACAATGTCAACATTTTGTACTTTAGTTTGAAAGAAAAATATAGCTTCTGAAGCATTATTTCGGAGACTTGCTTATGCTAAAAGTGTTTTTTTTAGGCAAGCTTTGAAGTATTGCTTTGCCATCTTCATTTACTGTTCACCAGTAATACATATACTTACATTTACACATTTCCATAAACCTCACGTTTTGTTTTTTTTAAATGTCACACATATTTATTCAAACAGACTTTATGGTTGCAAAAATATACTCATTTTAATTGGAGTCTGTAATTTTGAGAAAAATGGGCTTAGGGTTTAAAGGGCTAGGGTTAAAAAAGCAAAACTAAAAATCACAAAAAAAAACGAAAAAAAAACAATTTAAATCAAGTCAGCAACCAAAGAAATTGTAAAAGAACTGAATCAGGAGGAAAACGTCGTCCTAGCCCTACTTGTCATGTGTGTTTTAGTCCTCAGAGATAAAAGATCTAACAGTAAAATGAGCAGATGGCTCTTTAAGTAGCTGGAAGGCCGTCGCTCGTTAGATCTACCTCCAGGAGTTTTCCTCGCTCGCTGGGGCCCAGCGGCTCCACGACGTACAGCAGAGCTGTGCAGAAGCATGAACTGTCCATGCAACTCTACCCTGAGGATGTTGTGTTGAGGTGGCATAAGTGGATGTTTGTACAGTTTCTCGTGGTGTGTTTGTGTCGTACAGCTGATGTGACATCTGTTAGTAGATGGTTGATATGTGTTTCTAAAGTTACTGTCATGTTATTAGAGCACAGTTGAAGCCAAACATCTGTGCTAGAAGTGAAGTAAAACACTTTACATGACGTCCAGATGTGCTGCAGTTTGTTTCAGTGAGTCTCAAATAGCAGTCTCCTTTTCCTTTTCCTCCCCTGCTTTCATTTTGTTCGTTCTGCTTGACACTTTTCTCTCAACTTTGCCTCCTAACGCTTTCATTTTGCCCCACTATCTTCTTCTACTCTTGGTCCTCAAATCAGGAGCCTCAAACCACTGTTATCCACAACCCCGCTGATGGAAACAAGGTATATTTGGGACCAGCAGCTCGTCTGAAGCTGTAAGCTGCTGCTGATGTGTGCGCTATGTAGACTAGAGCCTAAATGTTGCTTCTAAAAACCATGTTTTTGTCATGTGAGAAAACAAAGGGCTGCATGTATGCCAGTGTCGCATGTACTTCCTCTCACCCAACATCGGTAGGTTTATGCTGCATACTGCTCTCCTCTATGCTGAATATTGATGCAGCCGTGTATAATATTCAGGTAGTTTGCCGTATAAAGAGTTTGTGATGTGTTACGTGAGTTTTTAAGCTACGAGAAGCAACATGAGTTGTGCAGTTGTTGAACACGAGGTTATCCATGCGGTTGCAACCAAATGACATGGATACCGAAGCTCTTTGAAGTCCTCATCGGGACAGTCCAAGTCCATCTTCCATGTTTCCCTGGCCTGTGCAGACACATGGAACTACGTTGTTATGTGTGTTTGTGGGAACACATGCATGCCTGTGTTAATGCTACTCTGTGCTAAGTGACGTAGTGTTGTCTACAGTACGCCTAGCTGTGCATAGTGAGAGTCTTGTGCTGGCGTTTGTAGGAAAAAAAGGACCCATAGCTGCTTCAGTCATGACTCATACCGCTTATATATTCTGCTTGTGTGTGTCGATGAGAGCTCCATCCTACAGGCAACATGGCATACTGGCTGTTTTCAACACCACCTGTGACATACAGCACACAACAGGAATTGTGCATACACACCATGGGTTACGTCCGATGCTAGCATGCAGTCTGCAGCCTTACAAGCAGTTCCTTTGTAGCATGCTAGAGAATTTTTATCCATTTTGGAAAAGCAGAAATAAACAGGAGTGTAGCTGGGTTGAGCTTGTTGAATGTTCCTAGATTACATTTACAAACATGTCATCCTGCAGGTTTTAGTAAAATCAGGACACAGTTTTGAAAACAGCCAATAAGTTGGACAGATAAAGTTATCCGAAGCTAAATGTTAGTACATTCCTGCTTCGTTACTGATGACAACTGGTTTTAGTTCAACTTTGTTCCTGTTGATGTCTCATCCAGACGTTTAGAAACCGTCCTATAATCACGCCGCAAGATGACTCGTCTGGCTTCACTGGAACAACGCGGCCAATTCCATACATTTGTGCTAAATTATTAAGAATATATGTTTGTCGCAGCTTAAAAAGATGTAATTTGATCAAACTAGGCTAGGTTTTATTACTAATGCAGGAAAATAAGATAGTTACAATGAATAAACCCAAGGTCATTGTAAGCAGCTGAAGAAGCCTCTGACTGATGGATGGTCCAATCACAATCAGTCCCAGACAGGAAATCCGGTGTCAGTCTGTCTGATGGCGGTGCATGAGAAGCTCTGCTGGACAGCGCTGTGGAAGACGGGGGAGCTTCCTGGTCTCAGAGGAAGTGGCGGGTTTGGGGTCCGGGTCACTCACAGATCCTGTGTTTGTTCTTTCCCAGGAGTCCAGCGAGAGCGCCAACACCACCATCGAGGATGAAGATGTGAGAGGTAAGGAACTGCAGACTCACTAATATCTCTCTGTTGCCGGTACGACGCCCATTCAACCCCTTCAGCCTTGTTTAAGATAATTTATTGTGTTTAAACTAACTGGATGACGACGTACGAGGAAACTAAACTGTGGGTGGATCTGGCGACGTCTGGGAATAAAAACACCCCCAAAAAACAGCTTCTAGTCAGTTTGTCCCGTTAAAGTGCATCTTCCATGTTGGGATTTACAAGTTGGGTTTGTTTCGTACTTTATGTTTGGGTTAAAAACTTAATTGAAATTTATTGGATGCATGATATCATAAATGTTTTTTTACCAATATAAATCAGAACAGGCCTGTTATAGAAAATAAACTTATTTAATTCAGCTTTATTTATACAGATTCACAACAAAGTCAGCAAGTTTCATAGGTACAGTCCGATTAAAGCTGATCAGATTGATAATAACCATTATAAAATAATGACCCATCAAAGGAAATCCTCCATCAGGACCAGAACCAGGAAGGATTCCTATCTTCCTGGACTTGTTGGGGCTGTACAGCTTCCCGAAGCCAGACTGGGAGAGGGGCTTTCTAAATGCTGGTTGTGAGATTACTGCTTAGTTTTGGATTTGTTGTCCTGTCTGCTACAGTTTGGACCTTTCCTTGAACTAATCCTCATCATGTGACCGTAAATTTATGAACATTTTCCAGAAGTCTGTCTTTTAGTTTTGGCCTTTTCCTAATGGCAGCCTGCAGTAGGTCCATAAAAACTGGAGAACAGGGTCAGTTCATACACAAGACCACTGAAGAACACGGTAAAGCCCTTTACTAGCGGCCATGACTTGTGGGGTCATCATTCCTCAGTGCTTCAGGAACCTATTTTTCTGTTTGACATGATAAAACTTGGTCATGTTTGTTGGTTTGATGTCTGTGTGTGTCAGTGAGGGCATTTCCCTTCATTTGTTTCTGCTTTTTAATGTCAACACATCTCTGCTTTGATCCTACGCTGGGCTGTTGGTGCTTTGCATAGTAAATGTGCTCAACGTTGCAGAAAGAAATCCGACTCCTCGTCGAGAGGCAGTCAGTGATAGTTGGAAGGATAAACTCTGCTTTAAAACCTCCGACACAAACAGACAGACAACAGTTTTACCAACATGACCAATGTGGGTTTATCTCTTCTCCAAACATACCTGTTAAAGTTACTGTTGGGGACTTACCCCGTGTTCACACCGGACAGCGGAAAAAATTGTACGCGCGTACAAACTCAATGTTAAGTCAATGTACAGCCGCGGAAAAACGCGAGTTTGCTTGGGGCGGCGCGTTTCGAGCG
>JAVQJG010151548.1:0-10322 GCA_036024015.1 Craterocephalus amniculus
AAACAGCGCTTCCCGTCCGAAGCAAACGGGCTCAAAGCGGGTCTGTTCAGGTGAAAGTGACGTAGCATGCTAGCGGCTAGCTGCTGCTTCACAACTAGAATCCACATCGAGCCAAAATGCTTTTTATTACGACGTTTTCTCATGTTGTTGATGGAAAGGAACGAAGCAGGAAGGAGAGTTTTTAACTTCCAGTAGACGTACGTACGGTACGTCACTTCCTCCATCCAGCCAATCAAAGCCCTTCCCAACCCCTGGATTTAAATCAGAATTAAGAAAACATGTTTTCAATGTAAACCTTTATTAGGAATTAATATATTAATATAATAATATATTAATATAATCTGTGATGAATTATTTAACTCGGAAAGTTATTCTGAATCAAAAAACATGTCACTGTAGCCAATATGTCATTTTACAACTGAATGCTGCTGACAGATGCTGACATTTTAACCCTCCTAGAGCCAGTAACGGTTTTGACAAACTTTTTGTGAGTTTAGGCTCGGTTTATGTTCAGTATAATGCATTTTTTCTGGCTTTTCCTTTAACATCTTTTTGAGCCATCATTTCTAATATCTCCATTATATCTTTGTAAGATTCTACTTGCAGCGATCACATTTGTCTGGTTCACCATTTACAAGATTTACAACTTAGGATTTTCTTCATTCCAGTACAGATAAGAGCTAAATCAATAATTAACCACAGGTTTTATTTCATTTCAGGTTAACTGGCCTTCAGAGGCTGAGTAATACGACTTTAGAGTGATTCTGTCAGCTTTAAGGAGATATTTTTTATCAGAGTGCACCTCAGGCCTGGATTTTTTCACCAGATCTGAGCTGAGATTGTTGCAGGTTACTGAGGTGACCAACCTCCTGCTGAGTCCATATCTGAGTCAGAGATGTGAGTGATGGAGAACCGGGACACGCTGGACGGGGCGACGGTGAAACGGGAAAACTGCACGGCTGGTTTGGGCTCCGGGGTCTTGGCGACGGAACGAGGTGGAGGGGAGTCCGTTGCTGATGAGGACGTCGGCAGAGGCAGCAGGGGAAAGTCATCCTCCCACTCGAACCCTGCACCTGAGGGAGATGATGAGTAATATGTATCATGTTTTGCACTGTAGTTGTGGAAAATACAAATCTATGAATCACACTTATCTGCATTTTAATATTTAAAATGAAAAATGGACTCACTCTCCTCTGAGATGTTCCCGTCTGAAGAGTCATCAGAGGCGCTGAGTCTCTCGTGGGAGTTTCTCCCCGAACTCTGGCTCTTGGCTCCTAAAGGGAAGCCGTGGTCAGCCAGCTCCTTAGTAGGGCTCTCCTGATGGTGATGATGTTAGATAAAGAAGACAAACAGTCATTCAAAGATGTAATAGACATAATAGGAAGTTAGAGGTTTAGCCCACAGATATCCATAATAAAAGCTATGAACCCCATAACTTGCTCAATTTTATTATGATTTTCAAACCGTTTGATTTGTTATAAATGTCGGACATGTGGTGTGGACCCTGGATACTTATGAATAATATAACCATGAACCATCCATCCATTTTCTGAACCGCTTAATTCAATTGGGTCGCGGGTGTGCTGGAGCCTATCCCAGCTGTCAAGGGGCGAGAGGCGGGGTACACCCTGGCCAGTCTGTCGCAGGAGAGACAGACAACCACTCACACACACTCACTCCTAGGGAGAATTTAGAGTGCCCAATTAACCTCACATGCATGTCTTTGGACAGGGGGAGGAAGCCGGAGTACCCGGTGAGAACCCACGCATACACGAGGAGAACATGCAAACTCCACACAGGAAGGCCACAAGTCAAACGCCTCCTCAGCCAGAATCAGACCAACTTGGGACTTGAACCCGCGGCCCTCTCACTGTGAGGCCGCAGTGCTAACCACTACACCACCGTGCAGCCCTAACCATGAACCTTCGTATGAAAATGAACTGCCAGGGGAAATTTATATACACAAGGGCAAGGAATTTATGTTAAATCAATGTTTTTAATATGTTTAAAATAAAACAGATTTGAACATAAGAAGTTACTGCAGACAAAAAGATCAGAAATGCATGAAAACATTCCTGTTAATTGAGTTTGGAGTTACATTTTATGGTCAGCAGATGGCGCTGTGGTAATGTGTTCTGGACGTTTTAAAAGATCAATTCTTCTCACAAAGTAATTTTTCTGAACAATTTGGTCTTCCAAAAGTTATATTTGGCCATTACTATTGATAATAATGTGATTTATTTAACTATAAATAAGAAAAATCACTTTTCTCAGATTCGAGCTTGCCTGTGGTAAGATGGCTGCCAGTGATGCCGTCCAAAACTCTGTCATGAAGCATCTAGCCTTTATTATGTATGTCTGGTTCAGCCTCCTAGAGGCCAAAAGTTAAACAGCATCTCTTTAAATGAAGTTGAGTAAAAATGAAACATAAGACCAAAACTCTTAGAGACGATGTCCACATGAAGCTACAATAATAACATACATGTCTCTTCCATTAAGAAGTGCAATGCTTTCTACGTAGAATATTCCATCTTAGCCACTTACTTGATCAAACAGATAGACGGTGACGTCATCAAAGAAAGACACAGTCTTCTTCTTCTGCTCCAGCTCCTCCAGGTTCTCAGCCGTCAGCAAGACTGGCATCTTCAGGAGGCTCCGTAGTTTGTGGGCCTCACTGTCGTCGCTCACCACGATGGGCACCGGGTGGAACTCATCCTCGCTCTCCTCCCCTGCACTCTGCCTCTGCTCACCGTAGGCTCGCAGGTCCTCGTCCGACTCGTCGCTGTCATCGCTGTCCTCCTTATCGGCCTCCTCGCCGTCGCCTGAGGACGCTCGGCCCTCTGCTGCAGGCACTGGGGGAGAAGAGGTGGATGGGGGCGGCGGTGATGAGGAAGAGAATCTTCTGGTGTTTGCTGTGTGCTGCAAGGCCACCTCGTCTTTGGGTAAGGTGTGCAGGATTTCCACGATTGGTTTTATTTTTTTCTCTTCTTCTGTCTCTGAAACTTTAACAGGGTCCTTTATGTCCTCTTTTTCCTCTTCACTCACCGATAAACTGGAGGTACAATCTCCATTGAGGGCACCAAGAGCTTCCTCCATGGCCCCCACCACCTCAGCTGCCCAGTCTCCCAAGGATGAGCTCTCCTCCTGGGACGGCCACTCCTCCAGCACCCCCTCGACTGAAGCAGAGTCAGAGGGCTCCAAAGGAAAGTCCGGCGCCTCCTCACAGCCCTCCTCCATCTCTGACGTTACTTGTGGGGCATCCTCCTCTTCAAGTTTTAAGTCCTTGCTCACGACATCTTTTAGTCCTTCCTTCTCTTCATTCTTCCTTTTCTCTGCCTTTTTTTCTCCAATGTGGTGCTCCCCTCCATATTTTTGTTCTTCCTCCTCATCCCGACTTTGCCTTTCATTCTCATAATCTGAAAAGTAGGCGGAGTCTCTGTATGGGGTCTTCTCACTCAGAGGTAGAAGGATGGGGTCTGCTATCTGTGAGGCCTCTAAAGCCAGATCTTCAGCCTCAGTGGGGGCTTCTTTATCCTCCTCCTCCTCCTCCTCTTCCTCTTCCTCCAGACTCGCATCAAGGGTCGTCTTTCCCTGAGGTTGTGACCGAGTTTCGTGAGATTCTTTGGGGACAAACTCGGGGCTCTCATTGTTTTCTGTATCATAACCGCTGTCCATGGCTTTAGGTGAGCTGGAAGGGTGGGAGGATGCGGGGCTGAGGCCTTCGCAGGATCCAGCTGCAGATGGGAGATCCATGGAATCAGGAGTTCCCACCTGCTTGTCTAGTGGCTTGAAGGCAGGGGAAGCATTCAGTTCGATGGACTCATCCACAAAGATGCCTGAAGTAACATCAGTGATGTCGTCTGTGATGTCGTCGTCTTCGTCGCTGCAGTCGAGGGTTTCGGCCAGGCTCACGGTGGAGCCGCCGCGGTCCACGCCGCTATCGGCGGTGTGACTGAGCTCCGACTGTGAATCTGTGGTGGCCACCATCACGTGCATGTTGTCCACAGGAGGCGGAGTGGCTTTAGTCATGGTCAGGGTCACCTCCTCTACTCTGGGCTCTGGGGGTTTCTGCATGATTAGATTTTCCTTGATTGTTTCCTCCCTTTTCTCTTTAAACAGGGATTCATCAGCTGTTAGATCAACATACTGTTCCTCAAAGTGCTGGACCTTTTTCAGGGCTGGTTTGGGCACAATGGGCCCCCCTGGGGCTGGAGATAGATTAATCATCTCTTCATGGCTTGTTATATCAAAAGCCTTATCTCTGATGTAGTTGCTGTGACAGTAGCTGTGACAATAGCTGTTGTTTCTCACTAGTAAGCCAGTGAGTGGGTCAACAAAGTGAGAGTGACAGCACTCTCCGGTCACTGGCACCTGAGTCTCACCGTCATGGCACAGGTAGATGTAGGCATTGCAGTTGTCTGAGGGCACCATAGGGTGATGTTTGCTCAGACTGAGGCAGGCACTGTTGTCTTTGGCCTGGTGTGACTCCAGATAGTCGATGGGTTTGGGCAGAGAGTGGAAGGCCAGGCTGTGCCCATCCGGCCAGGAGTCTTCTATGTCTGTACTGGGCATTGTGTAGTGGAAGTCAGCGTAGCTGTCCTGTCTGCAGCTGTGGCTCACCCGTCTGTGGTGGCTTCCACTGCTGTGGCGGTGCTTTGAAGGCCAGGTGTTGCAGGTGTGTCTCTCGATGAATATGTCCTCATCCTCATCTGAATCACTGTCTCTGTGTCCAATGAACAGCGCCCCCTCTGTCTCCATGTTGATGCTGACGGAGTGGCTGTTGTGCCTGGTGTGGCTGGGCATGGTCTTCCTCAGAGACCCCATCATGTCATAGTAGCCCCCAGTCATGTTCGTCCCCAGGATGGAGGTCTGACTGGTGTCCAGGTATGGATCTCTATAAGCCTGTTGTGGTGGAGTGTTTACAGGTGGGGATATGCCCAATGGGTTGTCCAGTTCACCCAAAGCCTGACGCAGGCTTCTCGACCCCCAGCTTTCCTGAAGATGCTCACTGGAGAGCTCCCTTCCAGACAGATAGTGATCCATTGCTAAAGGTGGTGAGTGCTCATAGTAATAACCCCCGTCTTGGTCCTTATAGGACACATAGTGACTAGACTCCCAGGGTTGTAGGGGGCTATCGTTTGATACTTGTCTTAAAAGCGGCTCCATTGTCAGGGAGATAGCTGGACTTGAGTCATTAGAGTCGTACATGTCAGATTTATGGATGTCCGCAGACCAGTAGGGACCCATGTTCTTAGCCTGGGATGGGCAGGCCATGCACTCACCCGAGTCTGCGCTCCCAGTCAGGAAGCTCCCACTGCTGCCCTGATAGTCCGGGCTGTATGAACACAAGGTGTAGTCCGGGTCAATGTTGCAGTCCACCGGCTCCTCGATGTGGATGTAATATTCACTGCTTACCGAGGGGCTGAGGGCACTGAGGACAGGCAGCACGTTTGGGGGGTGTAAGTGTTTTGGTTGATAGTAAGAAGGAGAAACCCCATGGCTGAGGCTTTCCATGGGGCAGCCTCCAACAATGCCCCCCGGCGGGTAAAACGCTTCCTGACAGTGATGGCTGGCCTGAACCAAAGCACTCGAGGAGTCGGGGTTTCGATATGGCTGGTCTGCTCTGGCTTGCTCCCATTTGTACTCAAAGTTCAGGCCGTGGGCGGTCTCTGTGACCGTAAGTATGTCATCTCCAGACTCTGAGTGGTAGCCGTCACCTGCTGAAAACTGCTCCAGTAGAGGGAACGAGGAGGAGGTGGATGAGGGGTGCTCCCGGGATGTAACTGAGGGGCCACGGTGGCTGTTGAATCCGGTGTTGGGACGCATGGAGTTCCAGCGTCTCTCAAAGTCCTCCTCTGCCTCGCTGGCCCCCTTGGCACACAGGTAGCTGAGCAACAAGTGGACCTCCTCTGCGTTAGGTCTCTGATCGGGCTGGAGCCAGCAGAACTGCATCACCTCATACCTGAGAATATCAAAAACCAATCAAACCTGAGTGTTTTGTTGCAGTTATATTGTCCTGAGTGAGAATGTGACTCACCAGCGCTCGGCCAGCGGCGCTTTGAGCAGTGGTTTGGGTAGTCGCAGCTGTTGCTCCCGCACAGCGTACGTCAGAACCTGCCGGTCAGAGTAGTGTCTGTAGGGTTGGTTCCCCAGTTCAAACAGCTCCCAGATAGTCACCCCCAGAGACCTAAAACATACCATAGTGTGGTTAATAATGGTCAGTCAATATGATCACCAATGCGAGCTGACTCGGTCATTTGCCTCACCCTTTACAGACTTCTGGCCTGTTCGGTGTAATAAACACTCAGGCCTAAACCTACAGTGTTACATCTCTGCCATACATGGGGAGTGTTTTCATTCACAACAACAGCGCATCTATTAACCGAGAGAGCACATTGCTCTGATCGCGGGAGTGTATATTTACTGACGGCCCATGAATGCAACACGGTGACCGGTAAAACACTCCCCTTCCACAAATCTGTGCACTCTACTTAGAAAATTCTGCTTGCTCGCCTTGTTTAAAGGGTGTATTTGTCAGCTGGAAACGTAATTGATGGATTTGATTGGCCAGATTTTCAGCGTAGAAAGTTCCGGACTTTGCTGCTTCCTTTTTACAGAAGGTACAGAAACATTAACAAACTAGGTTTAAACAGAAAACGCGCTGAAATCAGGAAGCATCAAGACTTTGAATAAGAGTCCAAAAGATAAATATAATACAGAAGCAAATGTTTATATCAGCACAAGACAAGCTGTAAGAGAAGAAAAAGATAGGGATGTGACTTGTGTTAAAAGTTGAAGAAAAGGAGCAGGAAGATGGAGGTAAGGGAACAGAACATTTGTTGAGTTTCGTAACTCTTACTTTCTAATATGTTTTACCACTCACCGTGCTGCATTCAGGGGTCATCAGTGAAAATACAGTAGGCTATCTAAATCGGAGCTATGCATCTCTCAATTAATAAATGTGCTGTTGTAGTGAATGAATACGCTCCTCAGTGTTTGGCAGAGATGTAACAACCTGTAATCCAGGTCTGAGGGTGTGTTGTCTACAGGTTCTGCATGTAGGCGAGTAAATCCTCATTATGATGCTTAAATAATCTATTTGTGTCCACTGTTGTGTGGGAAAATAATATAAATGCTATGATTTAGTTGGATTATAGATTTACACAGATTTTTTTGTCTGTTTTAACCTGTTAAACCTTGAATATATTTTCTGGGAAAAAAACACCTTAAAAGATATACCCAAAGTACATGAAGAATTACTCCACAATAAAAAGGTTCATATTAGGGATGCACGATATATCGGCTTCAATATCGGTATCTGCAGATGTTTGTCATTTTTTAAAATCTTGGTATTGGTCTGAGAAGTAAGACTGGACCTACAGTAATAACAGATATTCATTTCTAGCCATTAATGTTTCGCAAGGACAGCGATGGCTGTCCATGCAGTAAATGTTTGGCCATTTGACATGATAGTGAAGAGAATTGTGGGTGTTTAACTTAACTGAAGAGTGTCAGGGGTTTGCCAGTTTGTCATGGTGTTGAAAGAACACCAAAGTTCAGTTAATCTTTGTTTTATTTTCCCTTTTATTAGTATTTGGATTAAATTAGTTCATTGGACAATTGGAGAAAATACACATTATAACACTAAGAGTCTGAAAGTATAGACAATGCTTTTTGTTCTCCCCATTGTGACATTTCTGATGCATTATCAATCACGTGTTTTACCTTCCAGATTGAGTTAACTTGCAGACAATCAGCATTTGATCAATGAACTGCATGATGTTATCTTTGTGGAGGACAGCCGGTCTGTTTGCAATGAATCCTTGGGTCTATGGCTGAGAGCTACGTAGACAGATATGTAAGCCTCCTAAAAACTTTTTTCAGTAACAGGTAATATAACTAATTACTCTGTTACCGTTAGTGCATTTACTGTCAGTGTGTTGGGATTAAATCGTGCTGCTGCTGGAGAGGAGGCAAAGGGATACGGGTGAAACTAGAAAATAAACTGGAGTCGAAGAAGCTGTGTTCTGTTGTGAGCAGTGCTGGCTGAAAATAAAGCGCATCGCATGTTTTACCGCAGCCTGTTTTTCCCACTGGTGATGATGATGATGAAGAAAAGAAAAGTTTCAGAGGAGTAAATTCAGTTTGTGCAGCCGAACACACACAAGCACACACACTCACAGCGCACACACACGAGGAGGAGAAGGGGAGACAATGTTGCAACATCCATTACCTGAGATTACTATACTTTTTACAAATTTACTCTATGAAATTCCCGTTTTATTCATCAGTCAGATGTTACCCTTTATTCAGGTTAATTAGTTAAAGGCCACATATATGAACTTTTTTTTTTTAAAGTAACTGAATAATTACTTTTTTGAGTAATTAGTAATTTTTATAACTCTGTAACTGTTACTAAATCAGTTACTTTTAGGAAGAAGTAACTAGTAATTATGATTAGAGTAACATCCCAAACACAGCTAAAGGGTAAAAAACAATATTGACTGTAACTACATAAAATCTTTCATTTTTGTGTTTTTGTATGAGTCACTAGGTCAGACTTTGGGATTCAGGGTTGTAAGTCTTTCAGCGTTCCCAAACCATATTTAAGCTTTTTGTAAAGAAGCGCTCAGACTAAAAAGAGCCTAAAAGTGTGAGCATGCGTGTTGATCCTACCAGATGTTGCTCTGTTGGGTCTGATCAGCCACCAGCAGGTTTCCATGAACCTCATCCACCAGCTCCGGAGCGATCCAGCGCAGCGGCACATACATCGGATCCGATGTCACGTAGTAATCCTCCTGGTAAAAGAGTGTGGTGGATGATTAACAGGCAGCAAAACAAAAACCTAAATTCTGAAACTTCTGAAGTCAGATCCAGATAAAATCCTTCAGTGGAACGAGGCCTAAGTCTGAATGATTTCAGCTTCAACCAAACAAAAGTCATCATTGTGCTTGTATATCCAGTGAACGGATCTAACCTTGTATTTGGTCTGTGCCAGACCGTAATCTCCGATCTTCACTGAGACGTCGGCGGTCAGCAAGCAGTTCCTCAAAGCCAGGTCGCTGATGACAGAGGGTGGAGATTAACAGCTGCTTCATGACTTCACTTTTTATAAACAATCATATTTCTGAAGATGTACGGATGAACCCCGGAGCAGAAGGAAAGTCGCCGCCTGCAACAAAATCACTGATGCTGGAGTCTATAAGCAGCACTCGGGCAGCACCAGGATATTGTTCCAGGAAGCAACCCACATCAGCTGGACCTGCAGTTGTGACTCTGACATATGAGGCAGCTTCAGTGTCTGCCTACCTGTGCGTGAAGTTGTGTTTGTGCAGGTGCAAGAGTCCTGACACGATGTCACAGGCCATGCGCTGGAGAACCAAAGGCTCTGGGATGATGGTTTCGTTCGACCTGCAGCTTCGGAGGTAACCCTTCACGTCCCCCTGGGCACAGTGAAGAGAAACCAAACAGCTGAGTGTTAACATGTCCGACCACTGGGGGGCAGTCTTCACTGTGCCGGTCCCTGAGGCCACCTTGTCCTGTCCAGCCATGTAAACATGCAAGACTGCACGAAGGAACACAAGATCCCCGGTTTTATCTGTGCAAGCCAGAAGATTAAGAGAGAACTCGGCCATCTGAGCAAGTTAAGCTCTGTTTGGACGGGCAGCTCCTCAGCAGAGCCATGTCTTACTGTGTTTACTGAGTTTGAACACAGCGGCTTTTTCTCATATGAAACATTTCCTGCCATCATGAGCTGATGTTTGCAGTCATTCTCCCACAACAACATATCCTGAGTGTAGAACAATGAGCTAAATATATTAGATCTTGCCATTATACTCCATAACTCCTCACTGGGGGGCAGAAGGAGGACGAAGAAAACGGAGGACTGCATAGAAGGGGGGCAATAATAATCATTTCATTTCATTTCATTTTCATCTATAAGGCAATAATTCTAGTTTTACCTTTATATCTAGTTTTATAACTCAGCTCTTAGTATTTGTAAACGATGATGTGTGTTTTCATGTATGCATACAGGCAGAGGTGGGTAGAGTAGCCAAAAGCTGTACTCAAATAAGAGTACTGTTACATGTATACAAAAGTTACTCAAGTAAAAGTAATGATCAAAATATTTACTTGAGTAAGAGTACTAGAGTACACAGTGAAAAATGTACTTGAGTACTAAGTTACATCTTATTTTTTCCACAGTCACCGTGCATTCTTGAGCTTTTACAGTATTCAGAAATCTGAATGAAACTTTGTGCCAAAAAGCAATTTATAGATCAAATCGACATACAGATAGGCTTCTGAGCAACTCGTGTTGA